>JACXGI010003962.1:37585-57939 GCA_016801175.1 Esox masquinongy
ATGTATGTTTGTGTCACCCCATTGACAGTAACAACCAGTCTCACTACATATGTCTGTTTCACCCCATTGACCGTAACAACCGGTCTCACAATGTATGTTTGTGTCACCCCATTGACAGTAACAACCAATCTCACTACATATGTCTGTTTCACCCCATTGACCGTAACAACCGGTCTCACAATGTATGTTTGTGTCACCCCATTGACAGTAACAACCAGTCTCACTACATATGTTTGTTTCACCCCATTGACTGTAACAACCGGTCTCACAATGTATGTTTGTGTCACCCCATTGACAGTAACAACCAGTCTCACTACATATGTCTGTTTCACCCCATTGACCATAACAACCAGTCTCACAATGTATGTTTGTGTCATCCCATTGACAGTAACAACAAGTCTCTCTATGTAGGTCCGTGTCACCCCATTGACAGTAAAAACCAGTCTCACTATGTAGGTCTGTGTCACCCCATTGACAGTAAAAACCAGTCTCACTATGTAGGTCTGTGTCACCCCATTGACGTAACAACCAGTCTCACAGTGTATGTCTGTAACCCCATTGACCATAACAACAAGTCTCACTATGTAGGTCTGTTTCACCCCATTGACAGCAACAACCAGTCTCACAACACATGCCTGTTTCACCTCATTGACAGTAACCACGAGTCTCAGTATGTATATCATATTTTTCACAGATCTGACGCCTGAACTCTAACCTCAAACACAACGCCCCCAGCTAATGCTGGTCTCCTCAGACCTTACCAGCATGAGTGTTTGCGGCAGGAAGGCCCTGACATTGATGAGCAGTATGTTTGCGATGAGCGGGCTTGGGCTTCTGGGAGTTGCAGTCTCTACGGATTACTGGCTGTACATGGAGGAAGGGGTCATCTTGCCCCAAAACCAGAGCACTGACATACGGACCTCCCTGCACTCTGGACTCTGGAGAGTCTGCTTCTTGGCAGGTCAATAGCATCTCCAACTGATTCAGGTCCACATCATTTCATACAAAGAGTAGCTGTACCTGTGACAGAGGTTAAATGATATCCGTTCCCGCCATGCACCATGTATTAATTAAGTGAAGTTTTTTCAAGCGGAAAAATTATTATAATAGTAAATAATGTTAATAGAAAAATATTTTAGGAAAGTCCCATTGCCACAAATTCTTTTTCCTATTTTAGGGTAAATGATTCAATGAATAACTGCAACATTTTGGGGTCAGGGACCTCTTCTGTGATATCATCAGGAACCCACTTAGGGTTAGTAATCAAATATGGCCTCCTTGTTTTGTCTATGTTTCACTCTGGGCACATAGGAGCTCAATCAAGGTAGAAGGCTGGAGAGTGCGTTCTCTCCAGCACATAAGGACTCTGGTTAGACTGTCCAGCATCGGATGGGCTTCGGGAGACGTATATCTCAACATTGACTGTTGCAGGTTTGGAGTTTCTGCGATGAAGCAGAGCTTTAATGATACAGTACCAGTCAAATGTTTGGACAACCCATTCAAGTTAATGGGTGTGTCCAACTTTTGACTGGTACTACATATTGGATATCTATTTTAAAAAATCTGTATGTTACAAGGTAAAAGTAATGAAAAAAGAATAAAAGAATACTAGATCATTGGATCACAATAATCAATCATATCTCAAAATATGACATTTTGTTGTTGCTATTAAAATTTACTTTAGCAAAACCAAACAGTTGGATGGCAAAGCACGTCACTCTCTGTACTTCTACAGTCTTAGCTAATTATTGTGGCTGTAGGGATGTGAAGATGTGGATGTGCAAGATGGCTAAGGGTACATCTAGAAGCAGTATCATGGTATGGCTACATTTACAACATGTATTAGGTCCCTGTCTTTGTGGATGTGCAAGATGGCTAAGGGTACATCTAGAAGCAGTATCATGGTATGGCTACATTTACAACATGTATTAGGTCCCTGTCTTTTCCTAGGCTTACATAAAGTTGTTTTATATGTGCACACATGCATTTGAAAACTTGACAATATAAAAATTGCACACACATACAAGACAGTGTACACACAATTGACTGGCAAACTCTTACGACTGGGTGATGTTCTAATTTGCCGTTAAATCTGTCAGAGCAGACGCAGAGACTGACACAGGGACAGACAGATACAGAAAGACAGACCCTTGTTGTGGGCAATGGCGACATCTGTTTTCTTATGCCAAATAAGCCCTTTGAGTATTATTGAAAATGAACTGAGAAAGAGAGAGATAGGAAGAAAGAAAGCGAAAGTGACCAAGAGCGGGCTTGTTGATGAGGAGAGAGGAGGGGGTATCGACTTAATGTAAGAGATACTGTATAGAGATGGAGAGTTAATGATGTGTTAGCGAGTCAGTGTGATGTACGTAAGTGTCTGTTTGCGCTCCTCTCATATATCTCAGTTCAAGTGTGACTCCTACTGTGCCTCAAGTGCTGCTGATGTCAGAGAGCACTTTATTATTGGATCCGTCTGATGTGTTCTGCAGAAGGCTGAATTAGGTTAAATATCATGATCAGCCCCATTCATTAGCGTTTTCCAGAGTGGGACAAAAAATATTTTTATGGGGAAATTTCAATACGTGTTTAAAAAATGCAGTTTACCTAAACAAAGTTTGTTGAAGTCTTAAATGCTGATTGGCTGAAAAGCCATGGTATATGTAAACAATATGGCGCGAGGTAGTGTGACCAATACATCACGGCTAAGAGCTGTTCTTAGGCACAAATTATTGCGTATTGCTGGAAACAGTGCTTAACCCTGGTATACTGGCAATACATCACAAACCCCCGAGATTCCTGATTGCTCTTTTAAACCCATAACCAACACAGTTAGAGATGGGATGTGATGTCATACCACTGGGCATACAACACACCACGAGTATGACATCACATCACATGGGCGGTGTGCCATTTTTGTTGTTCTCATTGCATTGGTTGCTGTTTTTTGATACTAATAAGTAATATTGGGTGTTTGTGGTATGTTGCTAATATATCATTGCTAAGTGTTGTATTCAGACTCCATAATTAGTCTGGCCAATGAGACCCACGTGACTCATAATGCAAGGTGAGCCGAAGGAAGACTACTGAGCGGTGAGCTGTGCGTAAGAACAGTTCTTCGGTGTGGTATATTGGCCATATACCACACACTCTCATGCCTTATTACTTTTTAATTATACACAGTACATAACCTAACTAATACAACAGTAATCGTCAACGTCTGTGGACACAGCTGTGCACATTTGATTACATTAAGTTTGAAAGCACTGAAAAACATGAAGCTTAGATTATCACCCTTTAGAGAGATACACGTGGTTTTGTGAGAAATTTGTGAGAGATACACATGGTTTTGTGAAGCAAATACTTTTTACTGAAATATGAAACTATATATTTGTCATCTCTCAAAATCAGTATCATACCTCAATATTATTTTAGGTATATTTATAAATGTTATTATTTCTCTTTATTTCCCTATATAATTTATTTAAATCCTCCATTACCTCTACGGATATTGAGACGCCTTATTGTTACAGTACTTTATGAACCTGCTAGTCGTTGACTTCTCTGTAACCTCAGTTTTCTCTCTATATCCAACCACGCCAACCCTTCTACTTTTCTAGGTGAAGAAGCAGGTAGCTGTTTCACCATAGAATATGTCATGCCCATGAACGTGCAACTGAGCTCAGAGTCCACAGTCAGTGTACTCAGTAAGTTCTACTTTAACTCCTTGCATTTTCCTCCTGTTGGCCTTTGCATTTGACTCTGCATTTCCATCCCTCTCTCTCTTTTTTCAACACACTTGCTCAGTGTGCAGCCTTTTTGTTGTAATGACCCTCGTTTTTTATGAGTATGTGATTCACCTGGTTCTGAGTGGGTGGTCATTATACTGAGAATGAATACACTGCCACAATTTGGCACCCTCTCCTGGTTTCTTACCTGAACATTCTTAATCCTAAAGTGGAAGCTGTTTGGGGGGAAAAGAGAAGAAACATGTATTGTATGAAGAAGCTTTATACATGCTTAAAGTTTAAGTGCTGCTGTCTTCGGAGTTCCTTTCACATGACCCTATCAGGAGGGAGCAGTCAATGACCAGATCATTATATCCTTCTGTACCGTGGTCTGTAAAAGTTAACAGCCAAAGGATATTTTTTCAGTATATCCATTAACTTGTGTAACCCCCAAATCCGGGTCTGCTGTTTTGAGTCTGCATTGCAAGTGTTCCCTGAAATTTGACCATACAGGACCTTTTGGTTGAATTCTTCAAGGACGTGTTCTCTAACCCACTTTATCATGGGGCACACAGGCTCCATAACAGAAAATCTTTTCATATTAAGATAATAATAGTTGATGCCTTTTGGTGGGAAAGAAGATTGTTGTTAGAGTAAAGAAGTTTTATAAGAGCATAGGCAGAGAGTGTGTCAATGTGAAATTTATTATAATCACCATCTTTCTCCTGTGTTGCATTTTCTTTCTTTGGTTCTCTTTACTCCTCTTTCTCTGTCTTTCTTCTTCCTTTTCAGAGATGATTCGCTCAGCTACTCCTTTTCCTGTGGTCAGTCTTTTCTTCATGTTCATTGGCTTTGTTCTGAACAACATTGGGCACGTGCGACCTCACCGTACCATCCTAGCCTTTGTCTCTGGAATTTTCTTTATCCTCTCAGGTAGTCTTCTAACAGAATTCTTCCTTCTCTTCCTCGTTTTCATTCTTACCCCTTCCCTCTCCGCTTATTTTCTGCTTCAGCTGTTGTAAGCCTGTGCTGCCCATCTATTTCTTAACTCTGTGTCTGTCTGTCCCTTTTTCTCTCGACTTGGCCTGTTTGTCCTTTTAACTCTTAACTGACTGTGTTGAATGTCTGCCTATTTGTTTTTCAAACTCTTAACTCTATCTTTCAATTCTGTCCTTCTATCTTTCAAATCTGTCTATCTGTCAACTCTCTGTCCCTTTGTTTCTCAGCTCTGTTTTATTAAGTTTTCAGTCAGTCTTTCTCTGACCCGTGTTCATGCTCTAAAGTTTTGTCCAATCTCTTTCTCTGCCAGGCCTGGCTCTAGTGGTAGGTCTGGTGCTGTATATCTCCAGTATTAATGATGAGATGTTGAACCAGACTAAGAGCAGTGGGTCCCACTTCAGCTATCGTTACGGCTGGTCCTTCGCTTTTGCTGCAATCTCTTTCCTTCTCACAGAGGTAAACATGTCTGTCAGGTCTATGTATACACTGACAATTAGATCCATCACATCTTTCTATGTACTATATCTGGTTCCCTACACGTCCTGTTGCCTCAAACATGCCAACTTCATCCTGATTTTGTCTGTTGACACTTGTAAAATCTAATCCCAATCAAATCACAATGCATCTTTTCATCTTCTACATCTGTCAACATTTTTGCATGGTATTGGAGGTGTAACTGCAGTATGAGTACTGGAGGCGTAACTGCAGTGTAAGTATTGGAGGTGTAACTACAGTTTGAGTATTGAAGGTGTAACTGCAGTTTGAGTATTGGAGGTGTAACTGCAGTTGAGTATTGGTGGTGTAACTGCATTTGAGTATTGGAGGCATAACTGCAGCGTAAGTATTGGAGATGTAACTGTAGTATGAGTAATAGAGATGTAACAACAGAATGAGTATTGAAGGTGTATCAATACTTGGTAGAGGCACGTTTGGCAGCAATGACAGCCATGACTCTATTTGGATAAATCTCTACCAGATTTGTGCAACTGGACACAGCAAAGTTGCTCAAACTCCGTTAAGTTGAATTGGGACCTTTAGTGAACATACATTTTTAACACTTTCCATGTATTCTCATTTGGACTGAGGTCTTTGACTGCATTCAACTTGCCCCTCTACCTTCACAAGCTTTCCAGACCTTGATGCAGAGAAGCATCCCCATAGCATGCTGCTGCCACCACCATGCATGGTAGGGTGTTTTCAGGGTTATGTTTGGTGTTAACCTTACGCCTAACATAGCACTTAGCATTTAGGCCAAAAAGCTATATTTTGGTCTCATCTGACCATAGAATGTTCTTCCACTTGTTCCCAGAGTCTCCACATGCCTTCTGGCAAACCCTAGCCGAGATTTGATGTGATTTTGTTTCATTTTCCTACCATCCCATAAAGACCACTTTTGTGAAGCACACAGGTTATTGTTGGAACATGCACAGTGTCTCCCAGCTCAGCCATGGAAGACTATAACTCCTTTAGAGTTGCCGAAGGCATCATAACTGATGCTCGAATACTAAGTTAATGACTACGGCCTGTTCACCCAGATATTCAGTTTAGGAGGACAGCCTGTTCTAGACAGATTCACAGTTGTGCCATATTCTATTAATTTCTTAATAAAGGACATTATTGTGCTCTATGCGATATTCACTGCCTACATTGTGCTTTTATAGATACTTACTCCAAATTTACTTTGAATTTACATTTGAATCTATATCTTCATGATGTAGTTTTTGTTAAGAATGTATTAACTAATTGTGGGACCTAGAGACATATATTTAAACTGTAATTATGTGAAACACCTAAATTGAATGCTGTGGACTCCATTCAAATAATTATATTACTTCTAAAGACAGTTGGTTGCATCACAGCTCATTCAGGTGTGCCATAGCAATAGGGGATGAATACCTATGCAATCAATTATTGGCTGTTAATATAGAATGATTTGCTGATTTTATTTTCACTTTGACAATATGGACCTTTTTGTGTTGATCAGTGGCAAAAATCCTGTGATTAAATCTTTTTGGATTTTATGTTTTCACAAAATAAAATGTGAAAAAGTCCAAGGGGCATGAATACTTTTGAAAGCCATTGTACATCCGTCTAAATATGTGTCAACAATCACAATGGGTACAAGATCAGGACAAAGGCTGCATTTTGGAACCAGCTGTATATAAGTCTTCTCTCTTTCTCTCTCTGAATTTCAAATTAATTGTAATCTCTCTCTCTGTCTGTCTGTATGTCTTTCTCTTTGTGTGTATGTGTCTCCCTCTCCAGAGTGCTGGCGTGGTGTCTGTCTACCTGTTTATGAAGCGCTACACAGCCGAAGAGACGTACCAGCCTCATCACCCTGGTTTCTACCGGCCACGACTCAGTAACGACTCCGACCACTCCAGTCAGTTTCTGCACCCTGAGGCCTGGGCTCGTGGACGCAGCCCCTCCGACATCTCCAGCGAAGCCTCCCTCCAGATGAGTGCCAGCTACCCCACTCTGCTCCAGTGTCCTGACTACAACCAAGTCTTCTCCTCGCCCTGCTGAGGGAGTCATCGGACCAGGGGAGGTTGTCAGTGGTCAATGGTAAGTGATCATTGGAAGGTGAATAATGTTGCTTTTAGATACTGAGGTCAGCGGTGTGTATTTTTGTGGTTGCTGGTTTAGCTGACATTTGGGGAATGCTGTGCTGATCCTAGATCTGATCCTGTGGGCAACATTCTTGGTGTGGATAGAGCCTCCCTTGTTAAATTTATGTTGGAGATTAAAAGCCTCATGAATAGAGCCTTACCTGTGTACCTATATATTGGTTTTTTGTTTGCTTCTCTTGTAATGTGTCCTGGACAATGTTTATCTACTACAAACAACGATTGCTCAATGCAGTAGTCAAATGTTGATGCTACTGTGCCACACCTTACCTGCAGATGGCAGTAAAGTGCTGGTGTATTCACTATATTTAAATTTCCTCTAATCAGGATACTTCATTGGATAATCTTCACTGGAACTAGTCTCCATTTACAAGTGTTTAAACTTGTTTGTTAAATGTGTATGTGCTATATGTAAACCATTTGTATATTTTATATTTTGAGTGTGTATATGTATGTGTCCTTGCCTGGCTCGTGGACCTGCCAATATTAGGATTTATGTCATGTTTTACAGAATCTACCCCCAAATTAAATTCAGTATTTAAGTATCCAAATGAATAACTTGAAAAGTCAATGGTATTTGCAATTAGAGACAGATTATTTTACTTGCATCATTATAACTGTTGTATATTGGATGAATAAAGCAAACTATTGTAAATTAGTGCTTTGGCTTGTAAATGTATTGTTTCTGTGTCATAGGAGTAGCTTCACACAGACTGTACTATACAATATCTGTAGAATATTACAATTGGAAGATGAATAGACTTGTGAGGTTAGAGTACAGTCCTGTACAGTACAGCCCTGTCTGTTCAGATAACTCAAGGCAATATCTGATAACATGTAAGGTCTTACACAGACTAGATGTCTTTAGATATTTCTCTCCCTTTTGACTAATTATCAGCAAGCACATTGATCTGGAGGTTTTGTCTTTTTCATAATTTGCATGACTATGCTCTTCAATTTAAAATAATGGGTTTTTAAGATACCAGTTAACAAATACTAGAGTTTGACCAAGGCTTAAAAGTATTTTTTGTTCTGTGGTCCAAGAAAGAGTTTTGATATCACCTTTTTTATATTGGTTTGATTACCTTCTTTTATTTCAATGTGCATGTAATATTTATATGTTTTGCTGTTTTTATGTTAAAAGAAGCAGACTTCCATTATAATATTGAAACTGTATTCCTGTGCTAACCAATAACATAACATTTATTGTTATATCTCTAATCCAGAGTGACTTACAGTTTGTGCATTCAGAATGTTTTGCCCCCTTGTAAAAATGCACTGGCATTGTTGTTTATCAGCTTGATCTTACAATAACAAAATTGAGACATCTAACCTTCAATTAAGGTAACGATGTTCAAGAATTTGTCATAATTACTGGCATCTGTAGAAATTATGAAACAATTCTAATAGAAGTATCTTCCCAATGATATATATTTTTTAAGTTAATTTGAGTCATTGGGCACTCTTCAGTGGTCATACATCACTTCCAGTTTCAGTGGGGTGAAATAAAACAAAAGATTGTTGAACTTTAGGCAGTATTTATGAAAGAAAAACTACATGCCAGAAAATACCCATCACCACCATTAGGGCAATGATTAATATGTTTAATTCAAATGGAGCTGTGATGAATTTGACTGCAAAAGAAAGCGTATTTTGCCCCGACAATTATACGTATTTTGCCCCACCTTCAGGAAAAATACACTTCCATCCTTCAAGGTAAAAAACAAATCTGACCGTGATCACAGTTGGAGAATCGCAGAATTGGTTAAATCTTGGGGTCATCCAAGTCTCCAAAATATAAATTTTATATATACAGTAACTACATGCCACCTCCATGCCAACAAGCTATTTGGGCATCTTGCCTGAAGAAAGCCTTTACTCTCATCAAGACATAAACCACCATACCTGGTATTTGCTAAACATCATTGGAACACTTTGATTGGAACCAGGTTCAATATTCAGATAAGACAGTTGAGCTTTTTGGCTACAAATTACAAAAGTGGGTCATGTAAAAAATGACCTGATCCCCACTATGAAGTGTGGTGGTGGTTATGTGATGTTGCAGGGATGCTTTGATTCCAAAAACCCAGTGAATATTGTTGGAATACATGGCAACATGGACTCTGTCATGCAATAGGATATTTTATAACAAAATCGGTCTGCCTCGGCCAGGAGGCCAATAGGACGTTTGTAACCAAGTTGCCGATTCACTTTCTTGGGGGGGACCCCGCTCCTCAGAGTGGAGCCTCCCCTCATAGCAAGTCTCTCAGGTTTGGGAGCAGCTTGGCAGGACCAATGTAGTTCTCTATGCATTGCAAGAATGCATGTCTGTATATTTCTCAGTGGGAGACCAGAGTGCTCTGTTTAGAGTCTCTGGGTCTTGGGATCCTATAAAATCCCATTACACTTGGCTCCAACCACAGCCAAAAGTGTAGGCGACCTCCACTCGTTTTTTGGTACATCCCCTTCAGCACTGAATCTGGCCTTTGTGATTCCAAATTACTTTGCACTCTAGTGCAACTAATGTCCATGTTTCACAGACGTCTAGCCGTCAAACTTTTTGCCTTTTTTGTTCAACAGAGGTTACATATCTCAGGGCCTTTGTGGTCCCTGCGACCAAACCCAAAGGTCTCGTTTGTGCTACCAGCTTTGTCTCCTTTGCCAAACCATCTCAAGCTATGATGCTATCTAAACAGGGATATTCACTTAGTTACAGAGGCTGTCTTCATGCCGTATGAAAACAAAGGGCCTGGCAGGGTGCACACTCCCTCCAGTAGAGATGTAACAGTGTCCTGGGTAATGTCTGAAGGGCTGACTGTGGCTGACATCCCCACTGTGGAGAGCTACTGTAGGCACCCACTAAAACATTTGTGAGGTCTAATTGCCTTGACATCACAGCTTCCAACCTAGCGCACAGTGGGCATTCGGCTGGAGCAGGGATGGGTGAATAGGTAACATGCGTATTCCGTGTTGTCCTAGGAGACTATGTCCAGATGTTTCCGTAGGGTTGAGTTAACACCTCTCGAGCTTGTGTGTTTAACCCCGGTTCTCTGAACTAGGGAACAATGCTACAAAAAAAGATAATTCACACTGAAAAGTGGACCAGAGAAAGTGTAGTCTAAGGTCATGTTCTAGACATGACGGACTTAAATTAGCTGTTTTCATAGGTATTGTTCGATATATTTTGCATGAATGCATTGGGAGGCGGTGTTGCATCACATACTGTAAAGTAGAAAACGTCAGGGCAAAAGGTTATAGAATCAAAACAAAATCTATTAATTACATGCACATGATACAGCAGATATAAACGGTATAATGAAACGCATACATTAGAAATAAATCATAAGAAACTGGTTGGCCAATACTGTAAATAGTAATAAAACTGGTTGAGCAGTTTATAAGTAGTATACAAACAGTTCAGCAGTGCTGACTGTTTGCATGTCAAAGACATTTTAGGCAGAAATTGTTCACCTATGCAGAATTTTAAAAGCTAGTTTTATGAAATGAATTGCCCCTTTAATACACGCAGTTTAGTCAATAAACTATGGTTTATGTACAATGTAAAGTCTTGCTAACGTTACAACATTTAGCATCAGCGTTCAATCTATCCAAAAAGTTATTGAAATTTCACCCTAATTTTAATGTCATAGTTATTGTCTTTTAAGTTATTTCTGATAAGGATTATTCATTTAATGTGATATTTATTCCTTTCAATTTGTTCCTAATTGTAAGGTCAGTGCAGATAAATGAAATAATTTTAATATGGTGCAAATGTAAGTTTAATATGGTGCAACTATCTATTTATTTAAGACAAGAAACTTGAAGCTTTTCATCCTCTCCGCTCTCCCATTCCTTAGTTTTTTTTTACACAAAAATATTGGCTGGGAAAACACTTGTAATTGCGCCAACTGCAGATTATCCCTGTCAGGTTTTTTTTTTTTAATTAACATGAATTTTCCTTATTTAAATTGATGTAATTCACTCATTATTCTCTCAGTTTTCAGTACTATGCAATACGTTTCACAACTTAATAAAAAACCAAATGCACATAGTCAGTATAAGTAGTACCTTATTACAGTTGGTACTTAGATGATTAACACAAACTAAGAATTAAATGACCTATATGCTACATGACCCACTAAAGTTAATAAAATATACATTTTAAGATATTATCTATTCATGGAAAGAAGAATTAATTCCATATGCAAATATCTAGGTCAATCTCAATAAATAATAAATAAATGTGCCACAAAAGGTCTGTAGTCTTTATGTATACTTTATGTAGTTTTATGTTATATACAATGTGAACAAAAGCTTTTACAGAAATAGAAAACATTTTTGTAGCTACATATAGCCCCAAGGTGGGGCAGTAGTAGGTCATATTCTGCCCTGAGATCAGGAGTCACATCTTACAATCACTGGATTACACTTCATCGGTCAACGTCACCCTTTTGACAAAACCGCTTTGATTATCATCTTTATCCACATCGTCCTTCACATAACCAATAGTACTACCACTGGTATCCTGATCATAAACATTATCATCAAATTCACCATCATCATCCTCATACCTGCTGGAAATTGAATTTTCCTGACATCAGGTTTTACATTGTTAATGATAATGTTGAAGGCTTGGGTACAGAAGACCCCAAACTTAAACTGATGCAAAGTAAAGCCAATAGTCCCAACACATTACAGAGTATGCATACAACAACAAAAAATACCTATACATTATTTACATATACATAACTTAAGTCTATAGTTTTAACAGTTAAGTATAGAATTTATTTCACAAAGAAAATAAATACAAAAAAGATGGTAGATTAAAGGGGAACACAAAAATCAAGCAAGAGTCTTAGGTAGTAACAAAAATCATACGGGTCACATCACTAAACTGACCCTAAGTCACCCTACGTTTTGACCTCGAGACACTGAAGGAAAAGCTTAAAATGACTGGTACCCTATAGAGCTGTTTCACAAATGTATATTCAAGCCTAACTTTGGACTACAGAGCATTGTCAAAGTATGTTCAATTGCATTACAAACATTCATTTAAAAGTTACTTTTAATCCAGAAGTAGGCCTAATATAGGTATGCATAGCCACTTACAGTACCAGTCAAAAGCTTGGACACACTTAGCAATTCACTTGAATGGGTCAATGTGTCCAAACTTAGGACTGGTACTGTACATAATTCACAACCAAAATAAAAAGTATGCACATTTTAATATTCTGCGGTCCACACAATGTATGAAATCAGTCCAGCTGACTCAAGACTGTAACGCAGTTGTTGTTCCAGGTTTTTTTTTCTTCCTAATTTCAGTTTAACCTTTAGCTTTGTATTTGGCGGATGCAGCAGAATTGCTGCAATGGCACCTGGGAAAAAGAGTTCAGCACCATTGTGAGATGATGACATTGATCATGTTTAGGGCCCTGAGTGTAGGGCCCTGAGTTTTCCAGGTCCGGTCACATGGTGAAAAAAACTACTGGTCCTACTCATTTAAAATTACTGCATTCCTCTCTCTTTATTCCTCACTTAAACACTTACTTTCATCTCTCGCAAATCCTTTCTCCTCCTTCTGCCATATCTCTCGATCCACATGAATATAAAACAAACCAGTCTGTAAATTGGATGTCACAGACACGCACTCTGTTAAGCATCTGCTCTTAAGATGGCATTATATCCCCTCACTTCGCACACTAATGTGTGTACATATGTACGCACATA
The DNA here is from genome assembly GCA_016801175.1 of Esox masquinongy. Classification (NCBI taxonomy): domain Eukaryota; kingdom Metazoa; phylum Chordata; class Actinopteri; order Esociformes; family Esocidae; genus Esox; species Esox masquinongy. The sequence goes on from JACXGI010003962.1 coordinate 50,664, forward strand.
GAAATTGTGCACGCAAACACAAAAGCCATCACAAACGTTGTAGTGTATCTACAGAGAGATATACGGTACGTTCTGAAAAATGGCAGTTGTGCATTTCATGTCGTGCAAATGCAAAATATTCCTAGAAATACATTGAATTAATCAAAGCCAGTGGGATGGGAAGAAAAGATAGCAGTGCAGGGGCACAAAGAGAGAAAAAAAGAAAGTGGATGTTTGAACACATTACTACATATTACTGGGACTTGTGAGGACAACAACCATTTTAGTCTGCATAATTATAGTTATGCTGGCATTCAGATTATTCAGACTCCTTCACTTTCTCCGCACTTAATTAATGAATTAGATTGATATCACTGGTCACCAATCGACACAATAACAAAAAAGTGAAACAATGTTTTTAGAAATGTGAAATTCTTTCCCTCATGCTCTCAGGTAGAAAGGCATTGTCTTTTTCTCATTGTCTATTTCTGCCATAAAGGCTGTACTGAGGGAGCGTTGCAGAGATGGTTGCACTTCTAGTAGGTTCTCCCATCTCTTATGTTAGAGTGGCCATTGGGTTATGGGTCGGGCCAGACTGCTGGATCTAAAGTTTTGGTGGTTCCAAACGTCTTGAATGTCAAATGATGGAGCCCGCTGTGCTCTTGGGAACTTCTATACTCTTTGTACATTTTTATAACCGTGCCCATATCTATGCCTAGGGGGTCTAAGGGTGTTTGTAGGACTTCCTGGCTTGGTTTCTGCTCTGACATGCATTGTGAAGTGTAATGCCTTTCTAAATCATGTCCAATCAATTTAATTTCTCACAGATGGACTTCAATCAAGTTCTAAAGACATGGCAAGGCTGATCCAAGGACACAGGATGCATCTGAGCTCAATTTGAAGTGTCATGGCAAAATGTGTAAATACTTACATACATACATTTACATACATTTCAGTTTTTCCATTTTCAATTAACTGGCACAAATTTCACTTTATCATTACAGGTTATTGTTTTGGGATTGATGGCAAAAAAGAAAGCAAATCAATTATAAATTAAGTCTGTAACAGAACAAAACATGGAGAAAGAGAAGGGTTTGGAATACTTTCCAAAGCCACTGAATGTTTATACATAGACACATATGCACACACACAAACACACATGTTTTACAATACTTGTGAGGACTAGAAGGACTCGAGTCCTCACAAAACTAAAGCACCGCCCAACTAAACCAAACTGTCAGGTTTACTTCCAAAATCTCAGGCGCAGCGAATTGAGGAGGAAGCTTGCAAACAGCTAGTAAATAAAAATCCAAACAATTGCACATTTTGCGGTTGAAATAGGCTCCTGTCCAGGCCAGTGAGACACAGGCTCTCCCTGCACTGTGAGACATGCTGCAGGTCACCCAGGCCCTGGACCCAAACAAAAATACTAAAACAAATGTGTGCGGATAGAAAGAAAGAGGGACAATGCGTTTTAATGCAGGGATGTTTTCCTCATCCCACTGGCTTCCCTTGGTAGTCTCTAGTGCTGCTGGACTACGGTCACCCTACAGACAGACGTGGTCCGGTGTTGGTCCATGGGACATCATGTAGGATCACTCCTACATGATGTAGGGTCACTGCCGGCTCGTGCAGCCAAGGCTGGGGATGTGTCCAGAATGGGAGGGGGGGGTGGAGGCATTGAGCCTGCCCTCAATGCCTCCAGCACCGAGAGTCAGTTCTACCAGCGCCTGAAGAGGCAGGCGGCTGTCTTTTATGGCTACCATCCATCTCTATAGTAACAAGTTGGTACAGGGTGAGATGGACTGTAGAGTGGGAGCATCAGGAGTCTGTCCGTAATGGTCATAGCAATGGGATTGGAGTGAAGGCAGGGGGGAGAGGAGGAGGGAGGGGTGGGTGGCAGGTTGCCTAACTTCATGAGAAAAGTCCATCTGGGGAAGAGCACTCATACGCAAAGGGAGGCAGCTCTCCTAATTTGGGATATCCTGGGATGTGGGGTTTTTTTTTGCGTGTGGATTTTGGCAGGTAGGAATGTCCCCTCTTACTTCTTATTGGCGATCCGTCTCTTCCTGGTAGCCAACATGTCGTAAAAGGGATCCCTACTGATACTCGCCCTGGAACACCAAGGACAAAAGATAAATGATAATACACCAGGGAAGAGTCAGCATCATTGATATGTAAATGATGTGGCCACATTTCTACCAACCCCTGCCTTAATAACTAACCACATCAAAAAAAAAAAAATAGTTTGTTCAGTGACCTAGTTCGGTTTCCATGGTTTCTGAAGAAAACCAACCTACCCCCTATTTTCTTCTTTCCTCCGGTTCTATCTCTTCCTGAGATTCTGTGGAATGTCATTTCCCTGATTCCCTGTTTAAGCACTCTGCCAAGTGTTCTCATTCTAGCACATTCTCACATCCTCCCTGCAGTTTTCCAGGTTTATAGAATGTTGGGAAAACAATTGCACTGTGAATTATTAACACTTCAGCCCTCGTTTTCTGGGAGAGAAGATACGCTCTACAAAGCGAAATGAGTCAGAAAGCCATTCTGGCTCCGCCACAGAGCCCAGTTTCTGTTTCACGGATGTAAAATCCTGTTAACACCAGCACAAAACCAAAAATGACTCCACCCCCCACTGAGGAGTCTCTCTCATTCCCTTTACATCGTGGCCCATATATGACTATGTCTCTGAGCTATGACAGCTATTCCTCTCTTCTTTTTTAAGTTTTGGATATTTAACACAACCTAATTTTCAGAAAAACTAAAGAAACAAAAAGGGTGCCTTTCGTATTTGAAATTAGTTCATCAGAGAATTAAACGGGAACAAGTGAAAAAATGTCATGCACGCTACCAACTAGTAAAATTGTGCTACAGTAAAGCAAATATAATTTCATGATATGTATATGTTAAATTATATGTTGATGATTTCCTATCGCGTTCAACAGGCACACAGACTGCCCTGAAAGTAGTTTTTTATAGTAAATGAATAAGTAAGTCAATCTTTAGTAGAGATAAGAGGATAAGGAGCGTGACTATACTGTATGGCCATCCCTATTTTACTGAGAAAATTCGATTTACATAGAAACCTTTCATCTCGGCTGAATCCTCCTTGCCTCCCTCTGGAGAAGATAACACACAACCACACACAACCACACACACACACACACACACAGACACACACACACACACACACACACACACACACACACACTGTACGGTGCTGGTTAGCCTCCGTGGCTACAAGGGGGAGGTGCTAGGGCTCTGGACCAGTTTTGAATCTCCTGGCCAGGCTAGCTGGGCTCCCTTTGTATGCAGTATGGAGTCTTACTTGATGGATTTGATCCACTCCTCTTTCTCCTCAGTTGTCGGTGCTGATATCCTGTACACTGTGTGGTTGCCCTCGACGACCCGGCCATCCGCCTCAGTCTTACACGCCTTGATCACCTGACCCTTGTGGTTGGGGTTGTAGAGCTCAAAGCAGTTCTGAGGCAGTAGAAAGAGACAAGATGGTGGTGAGAGGGTGGTCCAACTGCCTCCAAATAGGGGAGGTGTGAGAGAGTCAGTGGATAGTACTGCATGTTAGTACAGGTCAGGGCCAGTGCATGGTATTGTAGTATAGACAATAGTACAAAAGACAATAGTACAAAAGACAACATTGCAAATGTTGAAACTGAGAAATGTTATTGTTTTGAGATAAATACATGCCCATTTTGAATTTGATGCCAGAAACACGTTTCAAAAAAGTTACAACAGACTCATGCTGTTGTAATACATGCAGAATGTGGTTTGGGATTGTCGTGCTGAAATTAGCAAGGCCTTCCCTGGAAAAGACGTCATCTGGATGGCAGTATATGCTGCTCCAAAACCTGTATATATTGTTCAGCATTTATGGTGCCTTCACAGATGTGCAAGTCACCCATGCCATGTGCACTAATGCAGCCCCATACCATCACGGACGCTGGCTTTTGAACTGTACGCTGATTACAATCCGGAAGGGGTCCCTCTCCTCTTTAGCCCGGAGGACGCGGCGTCCATGATTTCCAAAAAGAATCTCAGCTTTTTATTTTGATTTCTGACTTTGATTTGTCAGACTACAGGACAGTTTTCCACTTTACCTCAGTCCATCCTAAATGAACTCAGGCCCAGAGAAGGTGCCAGTTTTTCTGGGTCTTGTTTATGTGTGGTTTCTTCTTTGCATGGTCGAGTTTTAACTTGCATTTGTGGATGCAGCGAGGCCAGATGAAACTCTTTGCAATTTTAACGTTATTCTTAAATTGCTGCACTATTTGCCCAAGCAGTCTTCCATAAAGTGGTGAACCCCTCCTCATTTCTACTTCTGAAAGACTCATCCACTCTAGGATGCTTTTTTTTATACCTAATTATGTTACTGACCTGTTACCAATTAGTTTTGCGATGTTCCACAATGTTTGTTTTTTGTATTATATAACTTTTCCAGTCTTTTGGTGCCTCTGTCCCAGCTTTTTTTTAAATGTGTTGCTGGCATCATGTGATGTGTTGTCTTTGTACTACTTTCTATTGAATATAGGGTTTAAATGATTTGCACATCTTTGTCTTCTGTTTTTATTTCCATTTTTCCCATCATCCCAACATTTTTGGAAATGGGGTTGTAATATCAGAGGTCAGTGGGTGGTACTGTAGTAATAACAGAGGTCAGTGGGTTGTTCTGTAGTATTAGTAGAGGTTAGTGTGTAGTATAGTAGTATTAGTAGAGGTCAGTGGGTAGTATTGTAGTATTAGTAGAAGGCAGTGGATAGTTTTGTAGTATTAGTAGAAGTCAGTGGGTAGTACAGTCGTATTAGTAGAAGACAGTGGATGGCACTGTAGTATTAGTAGAAGACAGTGGGTATTACTGTAGTATTAGTAGAGGTTGGTGGGTAGTACTGTAGTATTAGTAGAGGTTGGTGGGTAGTACTGTAGTATTAGTAGAAGTCAGTGGGTATTACTGTAGTATTAGTAGAGGTCAGTGGGTAGTATAGTAGTATTAGTAGAGGTCAGTAGGTAGTATTGTAGTATTAGTAGAGGTCAGTGGGTAGTACTGTAGTATTAGTAGAAGTCAGTGGGTAGTACTGTAGTATTAGTAGAAGTCGGTGGGTAGTACTGTAGTATTAGTAGAAGTCGGTGGGTAGTACTGTAGTATTAGTAGAAGTCAGTGGGTAGTACTGTAGTATTAGTAGAAGTCGGTGGGTAGTACTGTAGTATTAGTAGAAGTCGGTGGGTAGTACTGTAGTATTAGTAGAAGTCAGTGTGTAGTACTGTAGTATTAGTAGAAGTCAGTGGGTATTATAACAGCGGGTGCTAGTTCGGGCCAACAGTAAGATAGACTCTAACCCCAATTAGGTCACAAACTCTTGGCCTTTGTTTGACTTTCTCTTGTTTTTTATGCTTGGGGATGTATTAATTACCACACACTAAAAGGAATATAATAGGGTAATTAAGAAAGAATATGATGCAGTGTAATGGATTATTCATGGAGAATCTCTCACTGGTTTCCTGGGTTCCTCCACCTCTCTGATACTGAGGTTCTCTAACGGGATGATCCCACGTGGCTCCTTATCCTGAAGGAATGTGGGGCAGAGACACAGAGAGAAATAGAAAGAGGGAGAGAGAAAAACAGACAGGGACATGTGCTGTGACATGGTTTCATTGGCTGTAACAGCAACTAATAACATTCGGTCTCCTCTGTGTGGTACTCTCTGAGGTAACCATACAGTGTGTCCAGCGAGGAGGACAGTGAGGAGGACAGACAGATAATGACATGGTCCAGTAGGGATACACAAGGGTAGAAGAGGACAGATTGCTAATAAAGCCACTAGAGAGGAGAGACATTGTACTAAGATAAAGAGCTCCTAGTAACACTAACACACGCACACACACTTACTGTTGTGTACTCAAAGTAGTAAAGGCAGTTATCAGTCAAGATGAACCACCTTCTCTTCCAGGTCTTCACTCTTCCCCCTGAGACAGCAAATAGGAAGAGAAAACAGGAAGTGATGACACAATGGTGTTACAGAATGACAGCACAGATTGACAGGAAGACAAACGGCCCGTCGGACGTATAAATCTGAAGAATCAGATCATCATTTCCAGTCCCGTCAGGAAGACGTGGGCACTGGAAGTGGCATTGTTGCAAAGGAAGGCATTTTACACACGCACTTCAGAGCAGAGCATTTCCAAACGGAAACAAGTTGAAACGTGCCAATGTTTTCCATAGGATCTGGCTAGCTCATGCTTGGCTCTGCCCACTCAGCATCTCTGAGCACCCTTTGAAAATGGCATGTTGTGGGCTGTCTTGGTATAACTCCACCACCATACTGTATGAAGAACAGCAGAGACACTCCAACAAGTCCAGAAGATGGCAAAGATGTCTATTTCAAAGATGGCTATTTTTTGGATGACAATGTCACTTCTCATGGTCAAAACCTACTGTAGTACTTTGGTGCCAGGTGACCCTGATGATGAGCAAGCACTTCACTGGAGTTCTTTCTGTTCCTCAAGGAAGTGACTTTTAAGTACTGTTCATCAGATGCAGACTGGTTTTTGCACTGTCAAATTTCTATATGACATTTCTTCTAGCCATCTCACAAGATATGAGTTACACAGGAAATGTTTCATTGCATTCATGCGTTTAGAATTTCTTCATATTTTATTGTGTTTTACAAAAAAATAAACATTGGCCAGATAAATAGATTCAAATGATTTGATCAGTTTGCCCAAGTCTTTTGCAGAGTACCATGTATATAACAAATGATTAAAATAAAAAAGATAAGTTGTTGCATTTCTCTGGTTTTAGCAGATAAAATGGGTGAAATACTGTAGTAAGAATTAGATGACATATAAAAGTGAAATACCATACACTTCATCTAGAACAGTGAATCCTGCATGTGCGATTGAAAAGAGCAGCACTAACACAGATAGATCAAAGGCCTATGAACTGTGCTTTTGGCACTTAGCGGCACTGGTTGAGAGGTGATGCAATTATATCATGAGATTGGTTCAGCAATGTGATTGGTTACATTTACACCATCTCTCACAGTTACCTCGAAGTTCATATTATGGAAATTATGACACACAACTCCTGAATTATTACTAACTTTGCTTATTCATTTTTTAAAGGCAACGGGGTGAAACAATATTGGAACTCCCGAGGAAGGTACACACCACACTTGATATGAACTTAACATGGCACCTAAAGCACCCTTGGAGGAATACTACAAACAGCATGCACACCCACCCACCCACCCACCCACCCACACACACACACACACACACACACACA
>JACXGI010003963.1:0-57667 GCA_016801175.1 Esox masquinongy
GCTCTAAATGCTATAAATAGTAATGGGACAGAACTTTGGACATTATCATGTTACCTTGACGACGTTGAAACATGTTGTACATTATTGTTGGTTTGGGACTTTTTATTTTACGTTTTTACTTTCTTCGCGCCTAAGGCACTCAATAGACTGACTGCCTGATTTATATGTCTTGCAGGCTCTTGCCCTACAGCAGGGGTATTCAAATCTGGCCCTCAAAGCCAGTTCCTCTCCATTTTATCATTGCAACCCTCTAATCAGGGACTTATGTAGATTTAAGACACCAGGTGGGTCCAATTAATGATGAGGTAGAACAAAAAACCAGCAGGCTCCGGCCCTTGTAGGGTAAGATTTGAATACCCCTGTCCTACAGAGTGGACGGGCTTCCCCTGGTAACCCCCGTGTTTCACGTCACAGTGCTGAATTGTGGGCAATTACCTCAGGCAAAGTCTACGGAAATGTGGACTTATAAAAAGGGTGCATAAAGGGCCCTCGCGCATTGACGATTTTACAGTGGGACAGCCCTAAGCCCTCACAGACTTAGCGAGAACGCGCTTCAAAGTCTGTGAGTGTGGACATTGGGAGTGGGACATTGTTAGCCAGGTAGCTTCTCACCTTTGGTTGATGCTCAGACGATGGCTACCTTCCTTATAGCAATGTCACGACCACTTTCACGACCATGTTTCTTTTATCCCACTCCAAGGCTTGACACTCGGAACGTCGGGTGCATGACGTTGTTGCTCTGCTCTTTCGATAGTGAACTGCTGCGTACGATAGTAAACTGCACTCAGCTTGGTAAAAAAAAAAAATCTCTGTATTTCAATTTTCTGTTCATCTGTGGCAGTGCATGGCAGTTTAGCAGCGGGGAAGCGCCGCTCTGAATACAATAAACTGGGAACTTTGGGAAACTGGGCCAAAAACTGCACTCTAGGGCAATATCACCGTGGAAATGAGCTGTTAATTCACCTCCACAATAATGTATGTCTGCGTATGTTTGGACAAATATTATTTATAATAATTTAACAAATATATTATTTATTATATATACTTGTTATTTTTTAATATATTTTTTAACTGTTTATTGTAAGGACCATTTACCATTTTATCGGGGTGAAATTACGTTAAGAGACGGTGCAGGCAGGCGCTGGAGAATGGTGATTGAAACCCTGTCTCCTCATGTGTAGGCAGTTTGTCATACATCCTGCTTTCTCACAAAAACAAGTGTGTGTGTTTGTTTGCGTGTGTGTGTGTAAGGTTAGGGCTGGGGACAGCGTAATCTGATCCTAGATCTGAAGTTAGCTCTGTCAGCATTAGCTACGCCAATCTTCTCTGCGTGTCTGTAGCACGGCTGTCTGTAGCACAGCTGTCTGTAGCTAAGCTGTCTGCAGAAGTCTGTAGCTGTCTAAAGCCTTATGCTAATGATCATCAGACCCAACTGGCACTTTGGTTTTTGACGAGAGCACTGTGGTCCCTGAACAAAGGGTGGACACTACATAGTGAATAGGATGCCGTTTGGGATTCACATTGTCCGATGAAATAACATTGTCATTACCAGTCAGCTGGGAAAACTCCTTGTTGGAGGGACTGCATAAACACTGACACACACACACACACACACACACACACATCAACATTTGTTCTCCATCTGTGTGTCGCTGGTCCGACCCGGTCATCAAAGTGTCCTGGCGTGTAAGGGAAATAACCGTGCCGGAGAATTTCTCTGAAAGAAGATATTTACACAATGGGCTTTTTCTTTGTCTTCCAGTCCCATTGTTGTCTTTCCATCAGCCCTCTCTGTCATGTCCCTGCCAAACACCACACTTCTATTAACTGCCAGGGCATGACATTACAGCTGTGTCCCATGCAGAACCATGTCTACATGACCAGTCCTCCTTCACACCAACCCAGTACTGGGACGGATGTCATGGACACGACATGGGCTTAATATAATTAAACCAGCGTTCCAGTAAATCCCTTTTTCCGATGTTTGCACTGCCTCACAGACTGGCCTGGGGTCCTATTCAACAAAACTGAGGAACCGACGGTCTGCATTAAGTGGAGTCACAGTCACGTTCATCAACCGGCGCATCTGGCGTTTTCTCTGTTGATCATATAGATTTGACCTTTTCACAACGAGGCGAGACATGGCGGAGAAATTGAGGAAATCCAATTGAGAAAACAAATATGATGAGATGTCACTCAACGGTAGTTGAGTCTGCACAAAATGGATTGGGTCAGTCAGCTCAGTCGTTCTGACCAGTCCTTCAAAGCCTGTTTAGCATCTAGCTGGTCAAATAAAGAGATGCATATTTAGATTGGTGAGGGTCTAAGTATTGGGTAATATCGTAGTATTGGTCACCGTCTGGATTTACTGAGGTGCTTCCAACCTGGCAGAAGACTGGTGATAAATAATGTGGTGAATTGATTCCATCCCACCTGATTATATTTCCGTTCACAGCCTATACTGAATTGCTCTTTGTGCTCCTTCAGGTTCTGAGCTCCAGTAAGACGTCAGCCAAAAACACCCTCTCCATGACCCTGAACTCTGTGGAGGGCGCTGTCCCCGGCTCTGTCATTGGCTCGGTCCGGTCGCATGACCACCGTGACCCGCTCTCATTGGACAGCCAGGTGACGTACGTGGTGGTGGGCGGGACGGACCGGCAAGGGACGTTCATGGTCGACCGGTTAACGGGAGATGTGTATCTGGTCAGAGAACTGGACTACGAAGAGGGAGACAGGTAACCATTCATTTATCACTCAGTAAAGACCCTAATACAGCAATGAGTTCAATTCACACCAGGGGCTCCACCGACAGAGGCTCAGTTCTGACAGCCTGTGTGTGTCTACTTTTATTTAATGTTATTATTTTGGTTGGCCAGTCGGCAGATCGTGTGTGTTGCCTGTGTTTTGATTGACATGATGATTGGCCATTTGTGCTACCACGCTCCCCCCCATCAGATGCATCTCACAGTCTCACAGTTCTATATGACCCTCTCTCCGTTTGCTACACGAAATAGAAGTACCACATTTCCCTTGGCCAGACCACAGCCGTCACAGTGTCGATCTTCCTCGTTCCCACTGTCTTTGCTGTCTCTTTCCCCCATTCCCTCTCCCCCATTGCCACTCCTCTCTCCCCTCTCTCCTCTCCTCGCTGTCTCTCCCCTCCGCCAGGTACACGCTTCATGTCGAGGTGTCAGATTTCACAAGGGCGTTTCCCAGCAGCCACAGAGTCCAGCTGGACATTAACGTCCAGGACAGGAATGACCACGCCCCCCAGTTTTCTGAGGACCCCGTTACCATAGTAATACCAGAGAACACCCTGCCGGGAGCCTCAATCTACACATTCCAGGCTGATGATAAGGTGATACACATGTGAACAAACACACAGGTTACATTTTCCTGCTATCAAAGGAGTTGGAATTAGTTTGAAATTGACATTGGAAATCTGTGTGATATTGGTGTAATATTAGGTTAGATATTGAGGTTCTTTTTGCAGCATCCCTCTGTATCAGTGGATGGTTCTAGTGTTTCCATCAGTGGATGGTTCTAATGTTTCAATCAGTGGATGGTTCTAGTGTTTCCATCAGTGGATGGTTCTAGTGTTTCCATCAGTGGATGGTTCTAGTGTCTCCATCAGTGTATGGTTCTAGTGTCTCCATCAGTATATGGTTCTAGTTTCTCCATCAGTGGATGGTTCTAGTGTCTCCATCAGTGTATGGTTCTAGTGTTTCCATCAGTGGATGGTTCCCAGTGTCTCCATCAGTGGATGGTTCTAGTGTTTCCATCAGTGTATGCTTCTAGTGTCTCCATCAGTGGATCGTTCTAGTGTTTCCATCAGTGCATGGTTCTCATGTCTCCATCAGTGGATGGTTCTAGTGTTTCCATCAGTGCATGGTTCTCATGTCTCCATCAGGTTTTAACCCAGGGTGTGTCACAGTTGGTTGTGACCCGGAGCTCCAGTAGCCAGACTAGGGTGGGAGGGGCAGGGCACTCCTTTTCTCACCGCTGTCTGGCTGCCTCTGTCAGAAGTTGTGTTTAACCAGGCGCCATCTTTCGGTTCCTTCAGGACGGCAGCGGCCCCAACAGCGCTGTGCGTTATTCCATAGAGCATCGCTGGCCTGACTCGCCCAGCCTCCTGACCCTTGACCCCTCCACTGGGGTCCTGACCCTGGGTCAGAGTTTAGACCATGAGGCCACAGCCTCCCTGGTACTAGTTGTCAGGGCAACGGACCAGGCGGAAGATCCGTTGTCACGGCGCTGGGGGTCAGTGACAGCCCAGGTGTTTGTGACGGACGTGAATGACAATGCTCCCGTCTTCAGCTCCCCTTCTGCCGTCAGCGTAATGGAGGACCAACCTGTCGGGTGAGGAGTGTGTGTGTGTGTGTGAGTGTGCACACGGAGAGACCTGTGTTTGTTGAAATGCACTTCTTCCTACATGTCCTGCCAGATTTGTGGTGGTGTATGTAATGACCTTTAACCCTGTGTGTTGTTAAGTTTGTGGTGGTGTACATGATGACCTTTAAACCTATGTGTTGTCAGGTTTGTGGTGGTGTACGTGATGACCTTTAACCCTGTTTGTTGTCAGGTTTGTGGTGGTGTAAGTGATGACTTTTAACCCTGTGTGTTTTCAGGTTTGTGGTGGTGTACGTGATGACCTTTAACCCTGTGTGTTGTCAGGGTGGTGGTGGTGTACGTGATGACCTTTAACCCTGTGTGTTGTCAGGTTTGTAGTGGTGTATGTGATGGCTCGTGATGAGGATGAGGGAGAGAATGGACGAGTGACCTACAGAGTCCAGTCAGGAAACAGCGCTGGAAGCTTCAGCCTCAACCCAAACACTGGTAAGAGGCCTAACCCCTGAACTCTTATTACCTATTGTTGGACATAAATACAGGACAGGAAATTCACACAAACTGATTTCATTTTCATAATCAGTTGCCCAGTATCCCTATGCATGCATAGAGAGGTGTGGCGTTCATGTAATTTAGCAGACGCTCCAATCCCACGAGACAGTAGTGAGGAAATACTTTTTCATACTATGGTTTATTCAGTGAATTTCTAGCGTACAAATTATTTATAACTATGCTTCGGCCACCCGACCATCTTGCCAGGGAAAAGTGGTCCCACGGCTGAATGTATTCGCGGCTACCCACAAGAGCCCCTCCCAAAACCAAAACGTAGCTCTGGTAGAGTGACATGGGGAATATATACTACAAGCAGGGTACAGAATTCAACAACTGACACTTTGGAGGTGGCTTGGATTTCCAGTGGTGGTCTGGACTGATGTTTTAATGATATTATCCTGGATTTGGGACTGGATTTGTCCCTGATTGATGTAACCCCTTATATTTTTCAGAATGCTCTATAGGATTCTACTTCTACTGTGTCCCAAATGGAAAGGAATTTAGGACATTCACCTAAAGGAATTTAGGACATTCACCTAACTATGCCCCCCCATAGGATCTTGCCTATTACAACACATCCATCAGAAGTGTTCAAGTACTGTTTGAGTACTTTTTTTTAGCATTAACCCCAGTATGTCTGGACTGGCAAGCGGACAGGGTTTGCCCTCCTCGCATTCATTGTTTCCAGTGTCAGACAAGCTCATTCAAGCCCAGATCAAGTGCTTGAGAGGATTTCAAGCACTGTTTTTTAAATGTAGGTCTGCACTCGACAGTCAAATCCTCTCTGGAGTCCTTGGTGTGACTCGACAGTCAACTCCTCTCTGGAGTCCTTGGTGTGACTCGACAGTCAACTCCTCTCTCGTGTCCTTGGTGTGACTCAACGGTCAACTCCTCTCTGTAGTCCTTGGTGTAACTCGACGGTCAACTCTGCTCTGTAGTCCTTGGTGTGACTCAACGGTCAACTCCTCTCTCGTGTCCTTGGTGTGACTCAACAGTCAACTCCTCTCTCGTGCCCTTGGTGTGACTCTACGGTCAACTCCTCTCGGTAGTCCTTGGTGTGACTTGTAACCCTGAACCACAGGACCTGGCGTTGAGGAGACTTTGGGTGAGGCACGGTGGCAGGCTAGTGCCCTCTCTACAGTTCACCTCATACATCAAGCTGCCTCGCACCGACGAAATGGGAGATAGGCCCCCGGCCCCCCCGAGTAATCCTGCCAGGGCTCCAGCCTGGCTGCTCGCTCCTGACGTCTCCTAAATCCAGTCCACACAGCTCCGACTGCTAAAACACTCCTCAGCTGCACAGCTAATTCGCCAGATGATCTTTCAATACCTCCCAGTAATACTTAACCAGCGTAACATCCCAAATGGCACACTCTTGCCTCGTTTGTGGACTACGCTCAGCCGGTGCCCGTAGGTGGAGTGTACAGCCACACACTATATGGGGAATGAGCGGGCGTTTGGGATTCAGGCCAACTCTTTGGTGCTCCTCTAATGAATGATGTGTTCATGGGAAGCTGGTTTTATTATGGCTGGGTAACTCTTTGGGTTATGCGTTGTATGTTACCATGCAGTTTCTTCATCAGCAGCGCTGGCTAATATAATGGAGGTCTGTGTTTACTGACATACACACATTGACATACATATATTTATAAATATATATATATATATATATATATAAATATGTATGTGTATATATATATATATATATATATATACACACACACACACACACACACATATTCATATACATACATATATAAATACACACTGGTATACACGCGCGTGTGCGCACACACACACGGACACACATGCGCGCACACACACACCATCCTATCATCGGATGAAGGAACGTGGAGGCAAAGAACTACAGTGCAGTTCAGAGACACAGTTAATGGCGGTTCCAGAAGAGGTCCATAACTGTTGAGAGGCTGCTGAATTAATGACCGCTGATGTTTCACTTCTGGTTTCTATCACGACTAAGCTTGCATTAAAGGGAGTGGGGATGGTGCATAGCTTAGTGTAGCAGTTAACAGACCCAGGTTCAAATACAATTTGAAATAATATAAAATCCTCAATCTGAGATTCATCTGAACTTCACTGGCAAAATGGATTCATGGATCCAAAGTGACGTTACACACAGCCCTTTGATGCCATCTTTAGGATCAATCGGGCCATTGCCTAAGAGACTGAAATAAAATTACAACAATAAATCTTTAATGCAGATATTTTTTGTTGAAGGCTATGTACTGAGACCATTTAATATTTGGTTACGTGTTTGTGCCCCAAAAATCAGTATTTCTGAAGTTTTGTCACGAAAGCTAGCATGACTTCACCAACGTTAGCTAGCCCCCAGCTATTTATGTTTATAATGTTAGCTATGCCGGCCAGTCTAACTCCACAGAACGGAAGGGATGCTGCAAACCAGCCAACCGCTTGAGCACACACATGGTTGTATCTTCCACCAAAGCTGAGCTCTTTTGCCAAAATTATCATTCACAATGTGGCTGCCTCCAGGTTGTCGGTTGTTATTGCAGCATCTACAGTCAGTAGTCCCCCATCAGCATATTACAACTATCAGTACCAGTCCCACAATGTTCTACATCCTGGTTTCAGATGCCACTAGTTAGAGCTTCTTATGTCACAAGGCATAGCGGTCGTTGTCACTCACATTGTTAGTTAGCCAGCCTAGCAGGCGTAGCCTATCACGTTGTGAGCTAGCCAGCCTAGCTGGGATAGTCAGTCACGTTGTTAGCTAGCTAATATAGTCAGTCAGGTGATTAGCTAGCTAGCGAGTGGCATGAAAATCATTGTAGGAGTACGATACGGATCAAAATTGAGTATTTGAACTTTGTCAAGATATCTTGTTTTTCCAAAGCATTTAGGGCTGCAATCTTGGTTTTACTCCCAATCTTTGTTTGACCAGAGTTGCACCTAAAAATTGATGTGCTAGAATATG
This sequence comes from Esox masquinongy, assembly GCA_016801175.1. NCBI lineage: Eukaryota > Metazoa > Chordata > Actinopteri > Esociformes > Esocidae > Esox > Esox masquinongy. The sequence goes on from JACXGI010003963.1 coordinate 7,856, forward strand.
CGATCCTAAAGATATGAATTGTAAAGTGATTATTAATGCCCAATAATAAACTGTGATTTGATAAAGTCAAAGAACGTGTTGTGTTAACAGGGTGACTAGTGTATTTGGGTTTTTGTGCCGCTGTGTTTGTGTGTTTGGCCATCTAAGCGAAATCATAAATTAGAGAAGCACATATCTCAACATATGGAAGCTTATGCACACACCAAAGTGACAACACGCACAGACAAACACACAAACAGAGACACACACAGACCTAGTATGTACCCCACTCCTTGGCTGACCCCTTAGGTTTCTGTGGTGATGACAGAATAGTTGGAAAGATACTAACGCCAGAGCCTCAGGAGCAGAGGGCTAACACACACACACACACACACACACACACACACACACACACATTAAAACACACACAAACAAACACACAACACATAAAGACACAAACACTAGCGCACAAACACAATGCACACACATGTGTAAAAACACACACACACACCTATATGGTGTCTGCTAAGCAGCTCAGAGGGAAGTTAGTAATGTCTAACAGACTGAAGGGGAGGAGCCAGGCTGTTGGACACACACACACACACACACAACCTAGTAGACCCACAACACATACTATACACCCCCATAAACACAAGGAAGTGCACACCCCATAGAACACAAACACAACACCCTAAACATACGACACACAAAATACATCCATACGTACAAAACACAATGAGACGTACACAACAAATATACATAACCCATGCATACAACAAACATGTATACAAACTGAGAACTCATCACCAGCTCATTGAATTATTGGGCTGGTGATGACAAGGACAGTTTCAGCAGGTGTCCTATACTACTGTGGTAGTAGCCGGCGTATTTTTTCACAGAGCCGCTCCTGAAAATCCCCATTTCGATCGCTTCCCACGGCTGTCCACTGATGTTTAAATTATCCTGTTGATGGGTAAAACCTTGCAGAAAGCCGAGATTGTGTTTGTGTTGTAAAGTACAGACCTTTATTTGAACAGCATGTTGGAAACCATGCTCAGACCACTTTCAATACTAGGACAGGGAGAAGCATTGATGCTTTGGCAATATTTATGCAATTTCTCATGCCAATAAAACAATTTACATTGGAGAAGGTACTCTAGAAACCCAGAGAAAAGGATGGAGGGAGAGAGGACAGTCTCAGACAGAGAGATAGAGAGAGAGGAGAGAGAGAGAGAGAGAGGATAGCACAGACAGCTAGTTTCCAACAGTAACCTTTACGCTGTGTTTTAGTTGGAAGTTCCCTTCACCTTCCTCGGGTTTCAGACTGAAGACAGCACAGACAGTGATGGTCTATGTAAGTGGTATTCAAATCTGGATGTTGAAGCCAGTTCCACTCCATTTTTTCAGTTCAACCCTCTAATCAGGGACTTATGTAGACCTGGGACACCCGGGTTGGTGCAATTAATGATGAGGTAGAACGGAAAACCAGCAGGCTCCGGACCTGGTAGGGTGAGAGTTTAATACCCCAGGTCCTTGTGAATTAGGAAGACAATGGGATAGGGACTGAAGGTTTCGGCATCTAACGAAATTTCTTTGGCCGTTAATCATTCGTGACTCTCTCGGGGTGCCACATGCATGTATACATTCATAATTGCACCATCTCCATGTCTCTCCTCTCATCCCCCTTCTTCTCTCCTTCAGGCTCTCTGTCCATTCTAAAGGCACTAGACCGTGAAAACCAGGAGGTGTTTAATCTGACACTTGTAGCAGAGGATCATGGGATGCCGGCGCTGTCGACAAGTCAGGTGCTGTCAATCCAGGTGATTGACGTCAACGACGAGCGACCGCTGTTCCAGGGGGAGGAGCTAGAGGCGGAGGTCAGAGAGAATCAGGTGGCAGGAACCACAGTGATCACTGTCACAGCAACAGACAGAGACCAAGGTAAGATGAGGGGGGAATAATCATTTGAACACACTCACACATGTTGGCTTAGCCATTTGAATGGGAACACCAAAGTACACCGTCCTTTATAAAAAAACTACTTTTACTGATCATAACCCTAACCTTAACAATAACCCAGAAATCAAATGTTCCGTTTCCTCACCCCTAAACCTAGCCTTCCGCTTACAGGCCTGTTTGAATTGGTGGAGTTCCGGTAGTCTACAATCACATACCCTAACCCTAACCTCAACAACCACACTTTTACACCTAAATTTAACACATCCCTAAGGCCCAACCATAAACCTAAACCACACACACATTCTGTCCAGATGGGTACTGGCACTCTAATTACATCTTTAGTGCTGAGTTGGGTGGATTGTTTATCTACCCAGAAGCACCGATTTAATTTCCATTGTTCTTAAAGAGTAGCTAAATACCTCCTGTATGAAGGTGTTTCAGTGCAGTTAAACAGCTCTCCAGCATCTGTCACGGAACAATTAGTGGAGTAAACAAGTGAAAGTGCCAACAGAAACATCTCTGCTAGCACGCAACCTGCCAACAAAGAAAAAGAGAGAGACGAGAGAGATCGAGGTAAGGGTGAAGGGGAGGGGGAGGCAGAAAGTGAGAGGATGAAGGAGGGGAAAGGTGGAGGGGAGAGGGGCGAGGGAAGAAGAGGAATGAATGAGAAGGAAAATATTTAGAGAGAAGATAGGGAATGTGTAGGAGAGAGATTAGGAAATACATTAGGTGAGGAAGAGAGAGTTTTGATGAGAAATGGTTTGGGTGAGGAAGCGATTATGTTTGGAAGAGATAGTTGAGAAAGAGATGAGGAATAGAATGAGATTAGGTGAGGAATAAAAAGAGATTAGGTGTGGAATAGAAAGAGATTAGGTGAGGAATAGAAAGAGATTAGGTGAGGAATAGAATGAGATTAGGTAAGGAATAGAAAGAGATTAGGTGAGGAAGAGAATGAGATTAGGTGAGGAATAGAAAGGGATTAGTTGAGGAAAAACAATGAAATACGTACTGTAGAGGGAAGAGCGAGGGACATTTTGACTTGAACATAACTAAAAATGTGACTATCATTAATGTATGTTATGTTCAGAGTCCTGCCCCCCTCTGTGCCTCACCTTTACTACATTGTGCCCTTCAGGACAATTGCCCTCTTCATGAAGAGGCGCAAAAAGGGCTTTGAAAACACATATTTTTGTTCAGCAGATAATGTTACACACAAAATATGAAGGATATCTAGCCTTTAATTGAGGTAAAACATTTCTACAAAAAAAAACTAATTCTTGGCTAATTTAGTGTCCTCCACTTACAGTTCCCCTGACCCCACACAGGGCGCCAACTCACTGTTTTGCAACACGTGTGACCACCCTCCTTGACAATGTTCCAAACATTTGAGCTGTACGAATGGTAGGAGTTGCATAGCCCCATCTGCGATCAATCAAGCTAGCTGTGGAAGGAGCTTACTGTATGTTCTTTACTCCCAAATCGCAGGCCCAGTTGATTTGAACTTCTTAATTATTCATAATTACATCTCATTTAATTTGTATGTACTGTGACTTTCCCATTTTGATGGATGAATGAGAAGGCTATTCAGTAATTATTGAGACAGTGAAGCATTTTATTCTTCTTTTGGTATTGTTGATGCTACTTGTTTGTGGGCTCGTAGCCACCCTTTTAAAAATGTCTGTCTCCGGAGCATAGTAGTTGGAGAGGACAGAGGTATCCATAATTTGCGAGGCATGGTTTCCAGTCATTTTAATTGATACCCCTTCATCTTGGAATACAGATTTTTTTTTTTTTTTGCTGAACCTAACCCAAAAAACAAAGGCCTTATTAGCCTAGTCTATTGTTAATGTTTTTCTTGTCCTGGATGACTAATTGGACCATTTGCCTCAAAACAAGGTTTAGAAAGCTTTTCTGCTCTCATGGAACGGCATTCCTCGAGCACCACTGAAAGGTGTTACGTGCATGGAAAATACTTTTTCTAGCATTTCATTGGTGACACAGACTGTAACGGTTGTGTCACCAGTGAGTAACGCTTACCAGTAATACTTGCCGTTACAGTCTGCTAAATGTGTGCTAGGTAGAGCACCTCGTGCCCGTGAGGTTAGCGGCCTCGATGAGTCACGGAAAGCCCAAATGGAGATTAAGCTAGTTTTTGTCTCAACACAGCCGGAGCACAATCCAGCGCAGCCTTTAGAAGGTAGGGCTACTCCCTTAAATTCCATTCAGGCTGGGATCCAAAATGGACTGCTGCCAGTGTACATTATTCACCGTTTGTCCACGGGTGAAGAAAAGACCAGGGATTGATGTGCTGTTTAAGCTAAAGATTCAACCAGTATTGGGTTATACAGGACATACACCAATCAGCCATAACATTATGACCACCTGCCTAATATTTTGCCACCAAAACAGCCCTGACCCGTTGAGGCATGGACTCCACTAGACCTCTGAAGATGTGCTGTGGTATCTGGCACCAATATGTTAGCAGCAGATCCTTTAAGTCCTGTATGTTGCGAGGTGGGGCCTTCATGGATCTGACTTGTTTGTCCTGCACATCCCACAGATGCTCAATTGGATTGAGATCTGGGGAATTTTGAGGCCAAGTCAACACCTTGAACTCGTTGTTATGTTCCTCAAACCATTCCTGCTGTTTTTGCTTTGTGGCAGTACGCATTATCTTGCTGAAAGAGACCAATGCCATCAGGGAATACCTTTGCCATGAAAGGGTGCACATGATACAATTCTAGTACCTACCTAAGCATCTGCTACAATGGTAGGTGGTACGTGTCAAAGTAACATCCACATGAATGGCAGGAACCAAGGTTTCCCAGCAGAACATTGCCCAAAGCATCACACTGCCTCCACCGGCTTGCCTCCTTCCCATAGTGCATCCTGGTGCCATGTGTTCTCCAGGTAAGTGATGCACACACACCTGGCCATCCATGTGATGTAAAAGAAAATGTGATTCATCAGACCGGGCCACCTTCTACCACTGCTCCGTGGTCCAGTTCTGATGCTCACCTGCCCATTGTAGGCCCTTTCGGCAGTGATCGGGGTCAGCATGGGCACCCTGACAGGTCTGCGGCTACGCAGCCCCATACGCAACAAACTGCTATGCACTGTGTGTTCTGACACCTTTCTATCAGTACCATCATTAACTTTTCAGCAATTTGAGCTACAGTAGCTCATCTATTGGATCGGAAAACACAGGCCAGCCTTCGCTCCCCACGTGCATCAATGAGCCTTGGCCGCCCATGACCCTGTCGCCGGTTCACTGCTTTTCCTTCCTTGGACCACTTTTGATAGGTATTGACCACTGTAGGCCAGGAACACCCCACAAGGGCTGCAGTTTTGGAGATGCTCTGACCCAGTCATCTAGCAATCACAATTTGGCCCTTGTCAATGTCGCTCAGATCCTTACGCTCGTCCATTTTTCCTGCTTCTAACACATCAACTTTGAGGACAGAATGTTCACTTGCTGCCTAATATATCCCACACACTGACAGGTAACTGATAATTGTTGGCTGATAGCCGATTTTCACACACCACAATCGGGCAATTCTGGTATGGATATTTTGTCATTTTTGTACCTGCGAACCCTGGCATGAATTAAATGAAAAAAATGTTGCCTTTATATATATTTAGTACCGTAATTCCCCATGTTAGAACTGCACCATTCATTTTATAGCTTTGTATGTATACAAACCTGAGTATTAACCGCACCCATATATAATCGGCATTTGCCCAGAGAATTATGACTCGTACATTCATTCAGGGACGTTATTTCAGTAAAAGCCAAGGTATGGCAATGTGACTTGACATCAAGGACCTACTATGCTACTGAAAACAGACATTTAGCTTTCTGTTACATTCACAATGCCTAATGCATGTAATGCGCAACATAGAGAGAGCCATGAAAACGCCTTTCATCGTATCTATTTTGGTGCATATTTCAGGATCACTGACAGAGAGTGGAGGTCTAATTATCATTAATCATTTCTTTAAACTTGAGAGAAAATAAAGAAACACATTGAATTACACGTTCATTTCTAGTAGGTAATCAAGGTGTGTTCAAAACACATCAAAACAAAAGTGACATTTGGCCCAAAATAGGCAAAATAGGATGTTGGGCACTTATCTAAAGCAGCTGGGCAAAATGCTTCCATAAACAATTAAACACTGTCGAATATCATGGAGGAAGTTCACTCACTGACACTCATTTTCACTGACACGTACAGTTCACAGTTTCAAATGCAGTCGATTCATCTCTTGTTCGATGCTCGTTAATTGCAAACTAGCGACCTCTGATTTTTCATCCCGACGCAAATTATGTTGATAAGTTTAGCTGCGTAGTATGTATTGTGGTCACAAACACACACATGCAAACACTCCACCATGCAATGTTAATAGGCTACGTACATTATATCATCATATAGCGTGCACATGTGAGAAAACGATGAGCATGAGAAATTCATGAGCACATCAATTTTTGCAATCAATTTGAAGGCAATACAAGTTAAATATGTTTCGTATTTTTATTTGACAGCTGCCATACCTTGCCATACCTAATTGACGGCCTAGGCATACATTGTACATTAATATTAATCATCTGTCATAGGGGCTACCAAAATTAATTTGTTGAAGAATAAAATATGTTTTTGAAAACCCTGTAACGCCAATTGTAACATATTTGCTCCATGAGTTTCTGAGACCTCTACGTTGTAAAGCAATCATCTGTGAAAACGTTCACCTGTGGAAACGGTGTTAAAAATGCAAACTTGTGTATTAGCCGCACCCATCTATTAACTGCTGTGGTTGAAAATCTGTGTTTAAGCTGCGGTTTATAAATGGCAAATTACAGTAAATAAGGTAGGTAGGGTATTTAACACTCAAAATTGCTTTAACAAAGGCCATTGACTTTGTTGGTCTTTGGATAGATATTCATTTGCTAAGAAGTCATTTGTTTTAATTAGCTGTGTTTCAGAAGATCATAAAGTGATCAGACATAGGCTGAAGCATTAAAAGTACTTAAATATTCCAGGCAGGGCATCATGTCAACGTTTTGGTTCACAAGTAAATGTGCCAGATAGATACAAAATCTACCAACCATCGCTGCCAACCCCCATCGCTTTACACCATAAAACACAAAACGAACAAGTATGCTGTTCACAGTTTTTTACAATCACTTTGGCATTAATTTTAGAACCTTGATGTCATTTTTCAAAACTCTAGACCCAAAACTCAAAACGGTCATCACTTGCTGTCCAGTGTTCAAAAGATTGCATTGTGCATTCACATTTTTAAAGAAACCTTGCACTGGCAGAATAATTGGTTCAAATAAGTCATTTATCATGAAATACCAGAGGAACATTCATTTGGCCTAGTCTCTATTCTGCAGGGAAAATCACAGTAAGAACACATTTTGTCCTCATTTTGTCCTCTACCACATTCCCCCACCTCTCAGAAGGGGTGCTTGTCCCCTGCCATTCCTTTGACCACCACATCTTCCTGGTCTTCCTCCTCCCACTGCTTGACATCTACTGTGACCTGGATCACCAGCCGGCTCCATGTTATCACTATGTGGTTGTAGGTGGAAACCACTCATAACACGTCACTATATACTCATACCACCATGTGAAATCAATCAAGTACTTTGTACTTTTTCCACCGCTGGTAACTGGACAGATTATCTTTATCCCAAGGAAATGTGATTCACGTGTCTGACAACAAGTTAGACACATGAATCGGCAATTGTTATGGTAACGCTGGAAAGCATTGTCAGTCTGAAACATCTAGAAGATTTAAAGCAATATACCAATTGCTGACCGATATGTTGGTGCATCCTTTATTTATAAATTGCTGGACAACCACCATCATCAGTAAGGTGTAAATTACCGTGACAGCAGCAGTGTGAGCTGTGGAGGCAGTGGCAGGGTGGCCTAGTCATCAAAACCATTGGTCCAGTAAACCAGAGCTTGCTGGTTCAAATCCCTGAGCCAGCAAGGTGAGAACTGCTAACCGTTAGGACAGTTAAACCTAATTGCTCCCAGGTTGTTACTGTAAATGATGTGTTCTCAGCATACTGTTAAAACAATGAGGGGAAAAGACCAATACATATGTGTACAATGCACCAGTGGGTTTATACCGACATTATTTAGCTTCTCATCACTCCTGTCAGCTGCCATCGGTTAGAGATATCATGTCAGTGAATCTTATGGCCTGGCTGTATAGAGTGGATATCCCGCTGCGCTGTCAGCAGGGCCGGCACTCCCATTAGGCATGATTAGGCAGCTGCCTATGGTGGTACTTGAATTTGAGGCGGCATTTGGACAATTGGCTGCATCCCTCTAGCGTAACAATTGGCTGCCTCCCTCCAGCGTGACAATTGGCTGCCTCCCTCCAGCGTGACAATTGGCTGCCTCCCTCCAGCGTGACAATTGGCTGCCTCGCTCCAGCGTGACAATTGGCTGCCTCCCTCCAGCGTGACAATTGGCTGCCTCCCTTCAGCGTGACAATTGGCTGCCTCCCTCCAGCGTGACAATTGGCTGCCTCCCTTCAGCGTGATAATTGGCTGCCTCCCTCCAGCGTGACAATTGGCTGCCTCCCTCCAGCGTGACAATTGGCTGCCTCCCTTCAGCGTGATAATTGGCTGCCTCCCTTCAGCATGACAATTGGCTGCATCCCTCCAGCGTGACAACTGGCTGCCTCCCTTCAGCGTGATAATTGGCTGCCTCCCTTCAGCATGACAATTGGCTGCAGCAATTGGGGGGGTGGCATTTTTTTGTCTTGCCTAGGGTGGCAGAATGGCCAGGGCCGGTCCTGGCTGTCAGTGTGCCTGGAGCTTGTAGCCAACACACTTGTCTTCCTAAAACAAATTGCATAAATAGTTCGCCACAATATGTCTAATTTTCATTCCATATTATTGACCGTAGTGTGAGGTCACAACTATATTTAGACATAAGTTAGCCCCCGAAACATGTCCCGTATGAAAATAAACAATAATACCTCTCGTTATAGCCTGCTATTATTATTATGGCGGTCTGTAATAAGAAGAGCGCGTGTAGTAAAACAAATAAACTGTGGTTCATATGGATAATATAAACATAGGCATATTTGCTTTAACCCAGCAGAACGGTAAGAAAATTGCCCTTTGCATTTACACTCATTGTTATAATGCATGGTCTGAATTAGGGGTGTCGCGATATATCGTTATTGATAACCGTGATATTTAAAACATGACATATTGATATCATGTTAATGATGCACATATGATAATATCGTATTCACTAGGCAAAACTGAAGTTCGATACCTTATTCATGTCATTTATAGACAAACCATGCATGTGCTTAAACAAGGAGACTGGACCTATGCACTGGTGTTGAAATCAACTTGTTAGCCCCACTAGAACCCCGGGAGAGATCCGCAAAGACAAGCCATTTTTGTAGCCCATTTACATAGAAAAAAGGAAGTTGTATTTTTCCAAAAACTCCTTTCGGTTTTTCCATAGCTTATTCATGGACAAATGATGCGTGTGCCTAAACTATGAGTCTGGATCTATATACTAGCGTTAGAATTAATGCCTTTTCGTAGCCTATTCAATAGTCGAAAATGTTTTGTATTTTTCCAAAAACTCCACTCGTGTTAGGGCTTGTGGATCTTTTGTTTAGCAGTTCATCTGGTTGCCTTTTCACTATCCATTGTTATATACACTATCAAGTGTTAGTGTTCTTTTTGTACGCTTTAATTTTTTTATTTGTAGAGTTATGGTTACAGACTCTCTCCACTTTTATACTCTTGTATTTTGAGTGTAATTAATTTGCCAAAAAAGAGAAAAACAACCAAATTAAACAAAGTTGAAGATGAATTTGACTGATAGCTTTTTTTTACTTCAAATTTTCTATAGATATTGCGATAATATCGTTACCGTGAATTCTTTTGACCACGATAATCATGTAGTGAAAATCTGATATCGTGAAAGCCCTAGTCCGAATGTTTTTTCCAGGGTGAACAAGTCCTGTGATTATAATGTTGTTGTCTAGTTACATAAACAGACAATTTCCCTGTCTAGGTTCTAATGGCCAGGTCACCTACGGAGGCTTAACAGAAGACGGCTTCACCATCAACGCCATGACTGGAGTCATCACCACTACCAAGAGCCTGGACAGGGAGACCCGGGACCACTACACGCTTACTGGTAGGAGACACACTCACACACACACACTGTAAAACACACGCACACACACACACACTGTAGAACACACACACACACTGTAGGACACATACACACCATCTCTCACAGCCTCTCTCACACACACACACACACCCACACAATGTAGAACACACACACACACCCTCTCACACACTGTAGAACACACACACACACACTATAGAACACGCACTGTAGAACACACACACACCGTAGAAGACACACACACCCACACATTCTTAACGTGCGTCTGTTCCATCCTCCCCGGACAGTGTATGCCAGGGATGGGGGCGTGCCTCCTAACTTTGCCACGGTGGCGGTGCGGGTGTCCGTGCGGGATGAAAACGACAATGCTCCGGTGTTTGCCAGGCCCTGGCACGCCCTGGAGGTCCCGGAGAACCAGATCCCTGTGGATCTGTGTGTCCTCAGGGCCACCGACACAGACATGGGCCCCAGCGGAACCATCGACTACAGGATCTCTGGTAGGACCTGCTATTTGTGAGTGAGTGTGTGTGTTTGTGTGTGTGTGTGTGAGTGCTTGTTTGTGAGTGTGCATGTGTGATTGGGTGCATATGTGGGGGAGTCAGCTTCTTCTAGCAGATTCTGCAGCTTCCTCTATTGGCAGGGGGGGTCCTGTTCCGGGTTCTGTGTTCTTAACGTGCTGTTCTATTATTAAGATATTTTGGGAAGAAGTCTGCATGCAGTTTCAGTTAGTTGTGATTTTGTGAGTTCGCCAGTTACCTCACATTGACAGCGGCCTATGACTTCTACAACTGAATCAATTCAGTAAGTGGGATATTTAATTTGAAGTGCCTTCTGATGGCATAGTCGGCCTATTCTGCTTTGTCTGTGAAACCACAGCCAACCTAATAAGCCTCAGTCTGTCTTTTAATCTCTGTGTCTCTTTCTTGGTTCCTCCTTCCCATCCAATAGCCGGCGATCCAAACGGTGACTTCCAGCTTCATTCCAGTTCGGGGGTCCTGTCCATCTCTCATGCCCTGGATAGGGAGCTCCGGGCTGGGTACACCTTGAAGGTGGTGGCCCTGGATCGTGGCTCTCCTGCCCTCAGCAGCACAGCCACAGTAGAGGTGACAGTCCTGGATGTGAATGACAACAGCCCCGTTTTCGGTAGTAAAAGCTACACTGTGGATGTCTCTGAGGACGCAGCCCAGGGAACACCAGTCTTAAAGGTAAGTCAAGATACTGTCATATACTTTAGATGTATTTTTTATACCTTATTTTTCTCTAGCTGAGTATGCTAAGAAAACATTATTATTTACAGCAACGACCTGTGTGCAGTTATTGTTGACCATCTTTCTCAGGCACAAAACGACTGGGTTTTCAAAATTGTCGCCCCTGGGATAAGAACTGGGAACCTCTTGTTTATTGGCTCAATACAAGGGTACCTTGCTGCAACAGGGCCACTTACGATTGGATAAAATAAGATAGTATTCAGATATAGTCCCCTCCCTAAAACCCAACATTTATGGATTTCACAACACACTCTTTTTCTGTTGCCTAGGTTACAGCCATAGATGCAGATGAAGGGGACTATGGTCAAGTTCTGTACTTCCTGAGTCGAGAGGCTAGGGGTGCGTTCACCATCGACGAGAGCACCGGGCACATCACCACGGCAGCGCCCCTAGACCGGGAGAAGACGGCATCGTACAGCTTCCATGTGTTTGCTGTCGACCTTTCACCTGCAGAGCCCCGAAACACCTCAGCTCAGGTAACAGGGCTAAATGATAAGGAGATTCTTGTACCAATCTAACTTCCACTTCAGAGGAGAATTGTATCATCACATCTCTCACAATCTGCTCTCCTCCCTCTTTATTCCATCTCTCCTACCTCTTTCCTCTCTCTCTCTTCCCTCTTTCTTCCCTCTTCCCTTTATCCTCCCTCTTTCCTCCCTCTCTCTTCCCTCTTTCCTCCTTCTTTCCTCCCACTCTCCTCCTGCTCTCCTCCCTCTTTCTTCCCTCTCTCCTCCCTCTCTCCACCCTCTTTCCTCCCTCTCTCTTTTCTCCCTCTTCCCACCCTCTTTCCTCCCTCTCTTTTCCAACATCATCTTCTCACTCTCCCCAATCCTCTCTTCTCTTTCCATTTTCCCCCCACTTTCCTTTTACCTCCGCCTCTCCGTAACCCAGGTCACCGTGACAATCCTAGACGTGAACGACAACGCCCCGTTCTTCATCCAGGACCCCTTGGTCGTCGAGGTGTCGGCCAGCCAATCACAGCGCGTGTTGGCCACGATGCGGGCTGAGGACAAGGACTTCGGCGCCAACGGCTCCGTGTTCTACCGTTTTGCCACCCCGGTGCGGGGCTTCAGCATCAACTCACTGACGGGTGAGATCCAGGGGACGGAAGGCCTCGGAGGGCTGAGTCAAGCCCAGAGGATGCTCATCGTTGAGGCCATGGACCAGGGCACACCAACCCAGTCCAGCATGGGTGTGGTGGTGGTCTACGTGAAGGAACAGGAGTACACGGGCATTCGGTTCCCTAGGAACGCCAGAGACGTCAGCATACAGGAGAACGCTGCCAAAGGTTGGTGGTAACAGGTCATTATGTATAATCCAACCATGAATAATCTGACATATGTTTCCCTGCTACAGAGGGTTCTGTTGCCACTCTACGGCGTATTGTTGACATTCCATAGAGCTCTGTTAATGTTATGTGGATGTTTGAGTTGCGTTTTAGTAAGGTGTTATCGGGTCATGTTCATGTTCTGTGGGCATCTGTCTATATTCTACTGGGTTGGGTTGACATTTTGCTGGATTCTGTGGTTGTAGTGTGTTTGGTATTGGCCCTGTGGCTGTTTGTTCGGATGACATGGAGCTTCTGTCTGGTGTACGCCGTAATGACTCGTGTGTGTATTGACTCCCAGTCCTTCTCTCCCTCTGTCCGTCATCTTTCCCTTTCCATCCCTAACCCTGACTCCATCTCCCCCCACCCCTCCCTCCCTCTCCTTTACTCCATCCCCCTCTGCCTCTCCATCTTTCCCCTTCTCTCTCCTGTCCCTACCTCCTTCCCTCTCTCCAGGTACAGCAGTTGCCCAGACCAAAGCCCAGTTTCCTAATGGTACTCAGAAAGGCATCCGTTACAGCCTCTTCTCTGGCAACCGACTGCAGGCCTTCAGCATCAGTACCACGACAGGTTAATATTGCTGTATTAACTAAGTAATAATGAGGTCAATGTAAATATTAGTGTACTCCAGTAAATAGATATAATTCTATGCTACGACGCTATGCAGTTGAAATATTTTTTTTCTCCTGTCACCTGTTCTCTTCACTGCCTGTCCCCTCCCTGTCCCCTCCCCTCCCTGTCCCCTCCCCTCTCTGTCCCTCCCTGTCCTCTCCCATTCCTGTCCCCTCCCCTACCTGTCCCCTCCTGTCCGTTTCCTCCCCTACCTGTCCTCTACCCTCCCTGTCCCCACCCCTCTCTGTCCCTTCCTGTTTCCTCCATTATCTGTCCCATACCATGTTCCTCCCCTACCTGTCCCCAGGTGAGATCTCTGTTCAGAGTTCATTGGGGCTGGACTTTGAGGACACTCCCCGACTCCGGCTGGTGGTGAAGGCTGAGACAGCCGGGTCCACCTCCTTCATGGCAGTTAACTTGATCCTCCAGGACGTCAACGACAACCTGCCGCGCTTTCAGCTGCAGAACTACATAGCATACATGAGAGAGGCCCAGGGATATGACCGTCCTATTATACAGGTACACACAGACAGACACACAGACACACACACACAGACACACACACACAGACACACAGACACACACACAGACAGACACTCTCACTCTCCCCCTACTTCTGGTTTCCTCTAACAGGTGGTAGCTGAGGATGTGGATCAGGGCCAGAACGGTCAGGTAACCTACTCCATCCAATCATCTGGAGGCATGAGCGGCCTGTTCAAGATCGACCCGGTCACAGGAAGCATCACCACGGCTGCCATCATGGATCGAGAGATCTGGAAACAGACCAGGTGTGTTGTCCTCTGGGGAGTTTAACCATAACTAGATACCATTCAGAAAATTAAGCCAAACAATCTACAATGCTGATGCTCCTGGAACCTGTCCAGATTTAGTTGTCTCAAGTGGTTGGGGGGGACTTCAGTTCGGTAATGCCATGTCATTTCTCTTATTTTGTTTTAAGCAAACATATGCAATTGTTGTAGAGTAATCATAAGATGGATAATTTTACCAATTTAATTTGGATACTATTGTCCAGTGGTGTCGTTACGCCTGGGCGTCTGGGGCTATAGCCCCAAATCTTTTATGAATAGCCCCAGATCTCAAATTGACCAAAAAAAATAATAATAAAACATAGCCCCAGATCTCAATTTGACCAAAAAAATAAATAAATAAAACATAGCCCCTGATCTATTCATCTATAATTCCAATCATGCATTATGAAAAGGTAGACATGTAGGCTGCTAGCACATCAAAAATTTCCTCATGTACGTTCAAAACCCTGTACTTTCTGTACAGGGTTTTGGGGGCTGAGCCCCGAATGTATTGTGATCCTAGCAATGTCTTTGCTATTGCCAATGCAAACTGATTTCAAATAGAAATTACTCTTTTAAAAATCAGAAATTAACAAGATGTTGAAATGACTTTTCTCTCTGAAAAGTATAGTGACAGATATCCTACTAGTCAAGACTGTTAGACCAGTAAAGTAATGTCGCTGGTACTAATCCCAGATCGGACAAGGTTTAGAAAATATATCTGTTGTTCTGCTCTTGAGCAAGGCATTGTGTGAAATTACATCTTAGTGTATGTGTGACGGTAATGGTCAGACAAAACCATCATCTCTGGACAGAACAATAATGATAGTTTCTCCCTGTTATCAGGTTGGTCGTCACGGCGACAGACAGGGGAAGCCCGCGGTTGGCTGGTTCAGCCACACTAACCGTGATCATTGTAGACCTGAACGATAACAGTCCCACCATCCCTCTCCCAACGGAGGTGCGCATTCCAGAGAGTAAGTCACCTTAGACCCATGGGATGACACACTGTTTGACATTTGACCTCTGTAACAGGCTATACTGTTTTGAAAGAACATCGGTATATGCCTTCCAGCTTCTGAAAGTTGTTTCCTTGCTAGCTGTGATTGCATGCTATATAAGACTACAAGCTGCATATGTTCACATGCTGCTATGTTTCAGGCCATCTTTGTTTGGAGGCTTTTTATGTTTTCATGTTTACGTGCTCTCTACTGTATGTTTACAGACCATGTTTAGACGCTGTGTTCATGTGCCGTCTCTGTAAACTGTACGCGGCCTTTGCCTAAGGCGGCTGGTGGAGGCATCATGGGGAGGGCAGGCTCAAAGTCATGACTGGAGAAGAGTAAACATTGTGAATCAAACACAGCACGCGTGTAGGGCCTCCTTCATGTATTTGTTTCCATTCACTACAATCACTTTTATGAGTCCTCCTCCACACACCAGCCTCCTCTGGTGTGTTCTGTACCAAACACAGTCCAGTCATGTCAGTCAGCTACAAAGGAGGCTAACATAGTGGCTAGTCAGTGTTTCGCTGCTTGATTGCTGAAGCTTCAGTGTGGCGCTATCGCTAGCCCGGTCTGCTGTGATAGTTCCTTAGATTAAATAAAAAGTAATGCACGTTCCTGTCCTGCATGTGTTCACCCCGAACACCGTCAATATCCTCTCTGTGATTCCTTCCAACCACACCCCTCTCCTCCCCCATCCCACAGACACCCTGATCGGCACGGAGATTACCTTGGTGACAGGCAACGACGTGGACTCCAGCCCAGCCCTGTCCTACAGCCTCCAGCTGGGCGGTTCGGCCCAGGGGACGTTTGGGATCCACCGCTACAGTGGAGGGCTTTCCTTGACCGGGCCGCTTGACTACGAGGACCGGACCTGGTACACGGTGACCGTCAGGACGACGGACTCCCAGCACCAGGCCGAGGCAAACATCACCATACTAGTGGAGGACGTCAACGATAACGCCCCCACGTTCACACAGGATCTGTACCAGGTGAACACACCAAGGGAACCATTCAGATCAGTCTGTCGCCAGGCTGAAGCTAATGTCATCATACTGGTGGAAATGGTCACCGTTATTCAATGTATTGATCAGTTAATTTATTTTTTAGAGGATTCATCAGGGGTCTCAATGAATATAAGACATTATTTCCCACCATCTCAGAACTTCCATGGCAGTAAAACAACACAAAGCAGAGTTTGTAATTCATTAACTATTTCTAAGCTCCTACGGTTAGGAAAGATTTTAGAGTAGGGAGGTCCTGAGAACGATGTTTCATTCTCCTCCCTTTCTCTCTTCTTGTTCTCAAATTTAAAACCCATTGGAGGAGAGGGGTGGGAGGAGGAACCACTGGTGCTCTCATCCAAAGGGTTTTGAGAAGCTTTGTCTTGCTCATTGAGTAAACCCTGGTGTCAGCTTCTCAATTCGGCAGGAGATTTACAGTATGTTCCCAACCCTTTTTTGGTGGGGATTAGGAGTTGCCCACTTAACATGTCAAGCTGGATCTCTTTACCTTCCCAGACTTTCACACCCAGTTAAACTTGATAGACTAGAGGGCAAATTAGCTTCAGAAAGTTATTGCTCAGGAAACGTGCTGCATAAATGTATACACACACAAGCACACACGCACACTGAGGGATGTAATAAAAGTCCAGTGTCTTAACTCGTGTGTCTGGGTTGGAAAAACTCTCAAATGAGGTTGTAACATTGACTGCAGAAGACTTAACAACGACAAAGTGAATCATTATGGCCGTGTCTCAAATGGCACCCTATTCCATATGTAGTGAGAGTACTCACAGTGTACTTTGTAGGCTGCCATTCAGGACAAAAACCTCACTCTCCCTTACATCCTCCTCTGTTCTGACAGAGCTGGGAAGTTTTGTTCATATTAGAGAACCAGAGTTGTCATCAAAATATATTTTTTCAGGGTTATTTAAGCTTTGTTTGTGTTGCCCAGGTAACACTGCCAGAGCACGGCCCTCCCGGCAGTCCGATTGTCACGGTGACGGCGACGGATCGCGACTCGGGGGACAATGGGAAGGTGACCTACCGAGTTCAGTCATCAACGCGAGAGGGCTTCTACGTTGACCCCAGCAATGGTACTGTTCTCTTTCCTGCGGATAGAACAGACACATTACTGCTGCACTGTGTACTGTGGGGAATCTGTGGCTGTGTGAACAAAATTATGATCTTTCACCCAAATATGGATGAAGATCTGATCTGACTTGTCAAAGGAACACATCTGGTACACTTTCGAATATTCTTAAAACAGACTGTTTTGGACTGATAGTTTCAAACCTGCTGTCTAATCAAAACTTTTCAACATGTTCATATTGTCCCCTACAGGCACCCTGTTCATCAATGAGAGGGCCGAGTTTGATCCAGAGAACCCGTCAGTCAGTGTGGTCATCGAAGCCCGTGACGGTGGTTCTCCACCGCTCTTGTCCCTCACCACCGTGCAGGTCCACCTCTCCGACGTTAACGACAATGCTCCCGTTTTCCACCAATCAGAGTACAGGTAAATCTTAACACTATGTCTTCCACCTATCCATGTACAGGTAAATCTTGACACTGTTTTCCACCTATTAGAGTACAGGTAACTCTTGACACTATGTTTTTCCAGGGCGACTGTTTCGGAGGATTCCTTCCCCGGGGTGACCATCCTGACCTTGGAGGCTGTGGATGCAGACCTGTCCCGGGACAACTGCGGTTTGGACTTTGCCATCGCCAGCGGCAACACGGGGAACGTCTTCCAGATTGAGAGCAGTGTGCGCTTCCAGGAGGGGCGGGGCTTCCAGACCGTGGGGATGCTTCTGTTGGCAGAGAGCCTGGACTTTGAGGCCACACCCCTCTATAACTTGACCGTGGTGGTGTCGGACAGGGGGGTTCCGCAGCGGAGCTCTAGTGTTGCTGCGGTGATAACGGTTGGAGACGTAAATGATAGCCCGCCGGCGTTCAGCAGGGGGGAATACACAGTGTCCCTCAGCGAAGGAGCGGCCGCCGGAACCGAGATACTTCGACTCACCGCCACAGGTGAGAACATTCGGCATATTTACACACACCGCACACACACACACACAAAAAGACTGCCGCAAATGAGGCATGGTTAAAATGGGAAAACAAGCTGTTCTGAACAGCTCCCAAGATTGATGTCTGCCTATTGGTTATCTTACAGATACACACAGTCTCTTGGTTTCACTATGTTAAATGATTTTCTTTCTTTCTCTGTCCCTCCCTCCTTTTCGTCCCCCCACTCTGCCTCCATCTCTCCCGCTTTATCATTCAACAAAACCCATCTTTAGACCCAGACACAGCCCCCAACGCAGAGGTCCAGTACAGCATCAGCTCCGGTGATGAGATGAACCTGTTTTCAGTCGACCAGTGGACCGGAGCATTGCGGTTACAGCGACCTCTTGACCGAGAGCATCGGTCCTCCCACGTGGTCATTGTCCAGGCCTCAGACGGCCATGGTCACTTCGCCCTGGTCCCAATCAGTGTTGAGGTCAAAGACGTCAATGATAACATACCATTCTTCCCCATCGAGACCCTGACTGCCAGCATCAGAGAGAACCAGCCTGTAAACTCGGTTGTGACAATACTCCACGCTATAGACCATGACACTGGGATGTATGGCCAGCTGAGATACTACATGGCAGAGCGAGGTCAAGGGGTCATAGGCCGAGAGGCCTTTACCGTGGACCCCAGTTCAGGAGAGCTCAGGACCAAGATGACCTTTGACTTTGAGAAGGTCAACACGTTTAATTTTGTTGCCCTGGCGGTGGACATAGGCAATCACTCTGCCTCAGTGACAGTCCAGGTGTACGTGACGGGCGAGGATGAGTACGACCCGCTCTTCGTCTCGCCGCAGTTCTCCTTTGAAGTCCCAGAGGGGGCGAAGAGGGGTCAGAGCATCGGCCAGGTCCAGGCGAACGATGAGGACGGCGGTGTGGACGGCATCATACTCTACTCCCTCCCCAACACTTCGCCGTACTTTGACGTCAACAAGACCACCGGGGTGGTCTTCCTCAAAGTGGACGGGTCATCTGGTCGTAGCAGTGGGTCCGGAGGGCGATCTAAACGTGAGACCCGGACCATGACGCTGGACGTCCAAGCCCACAGCCCACTGGACACATCCCGCGTCACCACGGCCCAGATGAACATTGACGTGACCAACACCTCCTTCGGCTTGGGGGCGGACCTAGACGTCTTGATGATCATCGTCATCGCTGTGTCCCTCGGGGTGGTGGTCCTCCTCGTGGTTATGGCAGTGGTCATCTTCCTGGTCAAGTCCAAAAGGCGGAGGACAAAAAAGGAACGGGAGAACCGTACTGTTACTTCAGGAACCGCACTGCAGAAAGTCGACGAATCCGGGGGTTCAAGTAGGATTTATCATCAGACGTTACCAGGGTATGCCGGCGACCAGTGCGGAGCGGGGGGTGGACCTTACACCCGCGGAGGCTCCCTCGACCCCTCCCACTCGAGCGGGCGTGGCTCGGCCGAGGCGGCGGAGGACGACGAGATCCGCATGATCAACGAGTACCCCCGCGTGGCCTCTATCTCCTCTTCCATGCAGGAGCACATCTCGGCCCGCGGGCCGGACTCCGGCATCCAGCAGGACGCTGACCAGCTGTCGGACGTTTCCTGTGAGCCGGCGGCGCTGGAGGGAAGCACCTGGTTCAAAGGCAAAAAGCTGGGCGGGAGCCTCAGCGGTACCCTGCTGTCCGGACAGCTGCCTGTCTACAGGGACGAGCTGGGGGGCGGCTACCTGGGAGTGGGAAGGGGGCTCAACATCTCTCACCCCAAAGACTACGCCTTCCCCGAGGACGGAAAGCCCTCTGTGGATGGGTCGCTGACGGCCATAGTAGCCAGCGACGAGGAGCTGAGAGGTAGTTATAACTGGGACTACCTGCTCAACTGGTGCCCGCAGTTCCAGCCGCTGGCCAACGTCTTCACGGAGATTGCCCGGCTGAAAGACGAGACGGCTCCGCAGAACGAGGTCAACCCCCGTCGGCCCTTCCAGCCCAAAGCCAAGACAGACCCCAAGCCTCGAATCGACCCCCCGCCCCTCATCACGTCTGTGGCTCACCCAGGGGCCATGTCTGTCCCCCCGAAAGTCCCCGTCATAGGACGCACCTTCCCACACTTAGCCGCGCTGCGACGATCCCCCATCAGCCATGAAGGCTCCATATCGTCTGCAGCCATGTCACCTAGCTTCTCCCCTTCCTTGTCCCCCCTGGCGGCACGCTCCCCAGCCGTCTCACCCTTTGGGGTCACCCAGGGCCCATCGGCCTCCATGATCAGCACCCGGGAGCCATCGCTGGACCACAGCCCTGACCATGAGATGAGGATTTAAAATCAGTTTTTTTTTAGGGGTTTTACAGTGTTATTTCTTCAATGGACTTTTGTCATCTGACAGCATGATTGGTTCTCAGATCTCGATTTCTGTGACAGATGATGTTGTAAGATGTAAAGTGTTTGGTTTTAGAGACACTTTTCCCTGATGTACTTTTACCCTTCTGAAGTGAGGACCTAAGTTTGGCTCTTAGAACACATTTCTAGGATGACTTTTCGGTTTGTCCTTCTGAAAGGATTGGGGGGATTCAGTGTTCTCTGCGAACCTTTGGACTAGTGAGACCAAGTGAGTGCCAATATGAGGATTGAAGAACATGGGAGGTTCACATCCATCCTGTTTTTCAGAAGGGTAATGTGGATTATAATATCCTTAAGAATGTCTTTTCTCGTTCTTAGAGTACTTTTGACCTATGGCCTTTCCACCCCTCCATGGAGGAACCGTGCAAATGTGGCAAGGTCAGCATCGACAGCAAACCAGACCTCTGCTCCCTGCCACGTCCACCATTTTGTAGGGTGAAAGGGTCAGCATTGACTTACAGCATGACACAGGCCTCTCAGAACTGCCCCAGGGTTAGGAGATCAAGACGCCTCTCGGCTGCAGAAGAATCCAACCCTAGTCTGCAGCCACCTGCAGCTGCAGACCCGCCCTGCCTGCAGGTCCAAGGCCCACAGTAGTGAAGTGTGTAGATACATTAAATGTGTAGTGTTCGCGTCACTCCTCGCTGGCTGGCCAGAGAGCTGAATGCTCCACTGTTCCTCTCTTCTGTCTGTTCACGTTCTAGAACTCCATTTACGACCCCGGAGTTTTCTTTTACGGTGATCTCAGAAACAAAATGGCTGCTCACATTACATACAAGATGGCTGCTTGACAAACAGCTGTCATTTCTCCTTCTGTGGATCCAATGGACTAAGTGCACAGGTTGAAAAGACATCAACTAGCCAGTGTTCTTTGGAAAAGGATCGTTTTCCTTTGTTGCTAAGCCACAGAAGAGGCTTATTTGGTTTTGTTCGTATTTTTTAATATATATTTTTATAATGAACTTTAATTTCTAATTTGAAATGCCAGGTTATCATTTCATTCTATTTACATGTGTGTATATTTGTATGTATGTATATGTACATGTATGTAAATTCACATATGTGTACATACGTATATGTACACATATGTACATTTACATGTATGTTTGTATGTACTGTATGTATTTTTTCTTGTCATAGGTTTTAGAGCCACTGTGTGTGTTAGTGAACTCCAGACACTAGAGAAGAGAGTGACTGGGGGACCGTGTTTTGATAGTTATTTATATGAAGAAAATGAACTGACAGTCATGTTGACGGCAGGAAATCACATTCACTTTCAATATCCTGTATTGTATCTTAAAACTATATATTTTTGTCAAAATGAAGATCTTCCCAAAAAGAAATCCCTGAAAAAATTTACCCATAACCAGATGCAGAATGGAACCACAGACTATCTTAGAGTTCATTCACGATCTAATGGGATATACTGATCCTAGATCAGCACTTCTCCTCTGAGAGGCTTTGTGGATGGCATTAGGACACAGCTGTCCTCACTCCAGGCATAGTAAAACAAAACTGGACCTGTTCTCAGCTGTAATGATCCGTTAGCAATCTACAGAACCGGTTCACTCTGGAGATCAGGGAGAGTTCTTTGTCATGTTCACCTGTGTCACTTTTAAATGCTTCAGGATCAACTCAAAGGTCAATGGCGTGATGTCGTCATAACCATCATTGTTTTTTTTTTCCTGTGATGGGGTTTGTAATAATGGCCAAAGTCATTGGCTGAACTTGGCTATATTGTTAACAGCTATGATAACAAAAACAATTTTATTTATTATTTACATTATTTACATTTGGCTTACGGTTTGGTTTAAGGAGTGAAATTGTACGACTGTAAATTGGCGAAATAGTGACATCCTTATTGTTGCTATTAACTGAAGTGTCAGTGTCATTAGTAGTTGGAGCTGTTTGTACATGACTAGCTAAAGATGTAGGACCTGAAAATCAAATGTCAATTTAACTCAGGCTCGTCATGCCCCCAATCCAATACCTGTGGCGTCCAGTATAGACAAGCAATATATATCTTCGGTTTAATCGTTCTATTTCTATGATGCCTGTGGTACATTCTCGATCAATTTCTACATCTATAGAGATGGTCATTCAAGGTCCAAATGCTTGTCTTATAATCCCGCCCTCCGTGCTCTCTGGTGTCTGTCTGTGATCCCATTGTCTGGGCTTTGTCATGGACGTCCGGCCACTAGGCAGGTAGACGGCAACACACCCCAAAATGGCCCAGTGCCCCCTCCACCGGGCCAAAGTAGCGTGTTATTACAGGGCGTCCGTTGCCATTTGTGCCGGTCCACTTTGTAGCAATACGTCGAGGGATGCCTACTTCAATATGACCTTTCCTGGCTGTTTTGAACCATTGTAAGTGGTTAGTGGCAGCACTGTGACGCGGGGGGAGCTGCCTACCTGTTCTTTCTCTGTTCTGTCTGGTGATATCGTTCCTTACCAATGCCTGACTGACTGACTGACTGCCTCTGACTCAGTCAAACCACTAAGGAGCCAGGCTTTATCAGCCGTCCATTCAGAAGTGGCTTTCAGTTGTCTCACTGACATGTCCTAGTCGGAACGCCTCGATGTTGTGGTTCTCTCGGGGTAGGTTCCAAATGGCACCCAATTCCCCAAATAGACCACAGGAATTGTTACTTAAGTAGTGCGCTTTGGGGAATAGGGTGCCATTTTGGACCTAACGTGGAAGAAGCCAGCCAGCGTCTCAGCGGCATGGAGACAGAAACCATATGTATGTGTATTTAAAGGGCAAATAATAAATTCATACCGATCTCTTTTGACAAACTGGAGCCTGTTTCATTTGTTGTCTCTTTTTTTTTTGACACTGAACCATTTTCAATGCATCAAATGACGGAATCAAACATCACAGTGTATCTGAGGGTCTGGTCCGAGTTTTCAGCTGTTAGGATACAATGACAGATGATGAGGCTGAAATTAAACCATTTTTCTTAAGTATGTAGAGCACTGATTTTAACCAAAGCCCAATAGGACTGTGCCAAGACTAGGGCACTATAATGGGAATAGGTTGCCATTTTGGACGTTTCGTGAGACTCCCACTTCATTAAAAGTCTATCAGCGGAGGAGGGAAGGAGTAATCATTCTGCTGTAGCCAGAATCGGAGGTAATTCCTGAGGGCAGAGAGCCAGGAAGAGGGCTTCACCTCCAGCCATGCCCGGACCATTGTTAACAAGGACATGTTAACCACAGCATGGGACACCCACAATCCTTATTTTAAAAGCAACATCATCCGCACTGAGAGAAATGTCAGAGCTGCTGCTTTCAAGGAGCAGAAAAAATCTGGTCACACACAAGAAATCCCTCTACAACGTCCGACGAGCCATGAAACAGTCAAAGCAATAGTGTCAGACAATGATGAAGTCCTACTACAGCATCCATGAGGCTTTCTGGCAGAGGCAAGGTTTGCAAACATTCATGGATTACAAAAGGACACTCAGCTACAAGCTGCCCGCCCAGTGATGCAAGCCTACCAGACGAGCTATAAACCTTCTATGCTCGCTTTGAGGCAAGCAACACCAAATCATGCTTGGGAAAAACTTGAGAGCTGTTCCAGTCAAGTGTGATCTCTTCCTACATAACTGCTGTCCCAGCCGCTTTCCTCGATGACAACATGATCTCTCCGCACATAACTTTTGTAATAACGATTAGCTTCAAGCAGACAACCATATTCCCTGTGTCCAAGAATGTAAGGAGATATTAAACGCTTTAAATGTGCCACACTCCCTGCTCACCTGTGGCTGCATGGCGACACCCATCTCCAAAACCATTGGATGTGTTCTGACGACAAGGTGATGGTAGGCTGGATAACTGATAACAACCAACCCCTTACAGGTCATTTCCAACCAACCCCTTACAGGGCATCTCCAACCAGCCCCTAAAAGGTGATCTCCAACCAGCCCCTAAAATGTCATCTCCAACCAGCCCCTAAAATGTCATCTCCAACCAGCCCCTAAAATGTCATCTCCAAACTCCTAACAGGTCAGTTGTCACCAACCTCTAGCAGGTCATCTCCAATAGCTCATAACTTGGCCATGGAAAGAATATTTTCTCTGCAAGATTGACCAAAGCAAAAACTAACACATTTGAGCCCAGCCAATGTTAGGCCTCCCCTCCCATGGCCTGGGGCAGTTTTATTGTTAGTCCTCCAATGACAGCGGGCCTGGTGGAGCCACATTCCTGTTAGTTGTCCAATGACAGCAGACCTGGTGGGGCAACCTTCCTGTTAGCTGTCCAATGACAGCGGCCCTGGTGGGGCAACCTCCCTGTTAGTTGTCCAATGACAGCGGACCTGGTGGGGCAACCTTCCTGTTTGTTGTCCAATGACAGCGGGCCTGGTGGGGCAACCTTCCTGTTAGTTGTCCAATGACAGCGGGCCTGGTGGGGCAACCTTTCTGTTAGCTGTCCAATGACAGCGGGCCTGGCGGTAATGATAGAAACAATGAGTGTGCTGGTCTCCCTCACATGTTTATCTGTGGTCTCACACAGATGCGTTATCTTTTTCTGTCAGCACTTCTCTCCCTAACCTCACTTTCTCTCTCTGTTTCTCTGTCTCCCTCACCCTCTCTCTCTGTTTCCCTGTCTCCATCACCCTCTCCCTCTCTTTTTCTTTGTCTCCCTCACCCTCTCCCTCTCTCTCTGTTTCTCTGTCTCCCTCACCCTCACCTTCTCCCTCTCTCTGTTTCTCTGTCTCCCTCACCCTCACCTTCTCCCTCTCTCTGTTTCTCTGTCTCCCTCACCCTCTCCCTCTCTCTCTGTTTCTCTGTCTCCCTCTCCCTCTCTCTCTGTTTCTCTGTCTCCCTGACTCTCTCCCTCTCTCTCTGTTTCTCTGTCTCCCTTACCCTATCCTATTATTACTATAAATATTTATGGTAAATTTGAACATATTTTCATTAAAAGCAAAGCCTAGAGAGGATTAAAGGTTAACTGCCTTACTCAGGGACAGAACGACAAATGTTTCCATCTTGCCAACTCAGGGCATCGATAACTTTGGGGTCAGGGGTCAGATGGTCTGGTGGCTACGTGTCACCCCGTAATAAACTCCACCTGCCTCCAGCTGACCGTCAGGTGAGAGGCTGTTGGTGGCCTGGATCAAGTCTTTACAGTTTTCATGTATGTTTTGGCCATAGATCATGATAAACATTGTAACTATAACTTGAAAAAGTTCCCCTGACTTTGCTCTCCCCATCCATTCCACACCCAGGACTCAAGTGTAAGATTTAAACATGTTAAGGGTTAGTGGTTTCCATGGAATAAAACTCTGGAATGTCTATTTAAGAAGAGAATGATCTCTGAGAGCTTCTAGAAACTCTGCATGCATTTACTTTTTACACGTCAGAAAAATGGGAAAAGAACAACCAACCTTCCTTTAAAGGGTCATTCAGCAGTAGAGAACACCATGTTACATTTACAACCTCAGGGAAGGACCTGGAGAAATGTAACCACTCCTAAATTCATTGACATAACTACGTAAGCAAGAAATGCTCATCCACTATATCGAAGTCATAGCTATTTTTGTTACATAGTGTTTCATGTGTTTTTAACATTGAATTTGTTTATAAACATTGTTGTAAATCAATCTTATATTTTTGGTTAACAAAGTTCAACCTAGTTCTGGAGGCATTTTTTTATGAGTTGCACCCATTATTGTTGGTGCATAGTGATCATTTCTAAATCGGAATGTGTTTGGAACAACTGCAGATTGTGGATTGGCCCTTGAGGATTCTGGAGCAGACGTGAAACGGGCCATAAAAGTGCAATTAGCTAGTTTGATAAGTCTCACCCTCCTCACTCAGAACACTGGGAAAACATTCCAGGAGACTTCAGTTTACTTTCCATTATAAGTCCCAAACTTTTCCCTATATAGTCACATTTCAACAGGGGCCTATGAGGCCCGGTCAAAAGTAGGGCACTACCTAGGGGATAGGGTGCTATTTGGCACGTCAACCGTGATTTTCTTTCCTACTGGCCGTGACTATTTGTAGTTCAGCGCTGACATGAAAAGCCGTCAACATGACATTGGGTTTGGAATGCTTTGTTATCTGTTTTGAGATGCTATCATGCTCAGATGCACAGAGCTCTGCCAAGTAATTCAATAAAACGACTTTCAGACAGATCTGCATCATAAAACATATTGACATGTAGGACCAGCAACCGTTATCTCTGAAGAGCAGTCACAGAGGCAATTATGTCCACGTCCAAGTTTATTAAAAACTTGCCAACCTGCGGTTGTTTTCATACTTTAAAATGCTGAGAGGGAGAGGTAGAGAGATGGAGAGAGGGATTGATGGAGAGAGATGCATTGAAGGAAATTGTGGGGAGACTGAGGGATGAGAGTTCTTCCCAAAATAGAAATGTTAATTGTAGCCTTGAAGTGTCACATTGCTTTATAAACTTCCCCCTGCTTTCTCTCTATTTGACATACCCACTCTCTCCCTCTCTTCACTCTCTCTTTCCCTTCTTTCTTCCTTCCCTCTCTTTCTCCTCAGATCTTTCTCCTCAGAACTGGGAGTGAAAGAGCAAAGGCCCCATCTGGACATGTTCATGACAAACTATTGGCTCTGTGCATTGTTTTCTGCAACCCTGACCTGTGTGTGTGTGTGTGTGTGTGTGTGTGTGTGTGTGTGTGTGTGTGTGTGCGTGCGTGCTCTCTTCTTAACCCTGACCTCACAGCCCTGTACTGCAGCTGTATCTGGTAGTAATAACAAACACATACACACACACTCTCACCTAACCAGTTGGAATTATACCAGCATTTAACCCTAACACAAACCTTAACACTCATCTTTTAACCAGAAGTGAATTGAAACATCTGATTCTGAAGTGAATTGAAACTTCTGATTCTGAACCTGAAAAAGTGTACATATCACAAACACACACCACAATCTGAGACTTGTGTAATTGCTATGGCCACTGGTTAATGAGAGATATGTTTAACCCTCTGTTTTATGTAGAGCTCTCAAACAGAGACTGTTTGAGAGCTCTGCATAAAAAAATCTCTCTCTAGGTTTATTTGTATGAGAAACTTGATTATGCAGGATTGAACTAACTACAGGATTAGCCTTCTGTAAGGGTCAGGGCTCCAAATGAAAGACGTCCTTTCAATGAGAGTTTTAGAAAGCTAGGAGAACTGCATTCTTTGTTAAAAGAAACTTCTGTGTTACTATCTGTGAGCCCTGAATGCTCGAAAGTGGTCTCATGTAACGTCATTCAGAAGACAGAGTGAACTAAAAACGTGGAGCGTTTTAGCTCGTTTTAACCCTTCCAACTACCAACCTCCATGGGTGGCAGGTGGCCACCCATGGAGAGTGTCGTCAAAGTGAAACAAAAAAGAAAACAAAAGGAAAGCTCTTTGTCTTGAAATGACCTGTTAATTTAGAGTAATTTACAAATGACTCTACAGCATTGTATAGGTGTAACCACGCCCAGACAGGGACCTCCACATCCGTCTTCTTACAACCAGACCAGGTGTAACCACGCCAGACAGGGACCTCCACATCCATCTTCTTCCGCTGCCAGCACCACATGTTTCAGCATAACAGTGATCCGTGTCACAAGGATCTGTACACAACTTCTGGAAGCTGAAAATGTTCTCCATTGAGGATGTCTGGGATGCTTTGGACTGAATGACCAGCAGATCTGCCTCATATGAAATCAACAGATCATATAAATACAACAGATTAGGGCCTAATTAATTAGTTCGCTGGCTTGGCAACCCAGAACTTTTCATTACCACTCATTGACTGAAGTGAATCCATCAACATGGCGTTGATGACATGCTGCAGGTTTACAAAAAAAATTATGATGTGCATACTGTCAAACCAGGCGAGCATTCATAAAGGAAGCTCAGCCCTTTTTGTTCTATTGTCCAAAAGCAGCTGTTTTGTCTGAGTAAACGGGACCCTGCTCCTGTTTTCAGTCTTTTACTCTCTCAACCTTGCCCTCCCTCCTCTCTACCCACCCTCCTCTCTCTCTCTCTCTCTCTCTCTCTCTCTCTCTCTGTCTTGCTCACTTGTCGAAGTTGCGTGACTAGCAGGAGAGGTGGAGAAGAAACAGTCCCTCACTCTCCCTGGCTCATGACCTCTGACTAACTATTTTTGGACTTTTGGCTCTTTTCTTCTGTGGTTTAAAGGAATGGGAAAGTGACAGGAGATGGTAGCCAGCTGAGGCAAATGAGGGCTGGGTCTCATTTACACTGACCCCAGTGGAGAACACTGCTACACTCCTGTCACTCACTACTGGGGAGGGAGAAAGAGAAGTGGAGAGAAGGGTGGAAAGATGTGATGAGAGGAGGAGAGGAGAGAAGGGGAGAAGAGAGTGGGAAGATGGGAGGGCAGTGGAGGAGGAAATGTGTTTGTGTATCATCTCTGATTATACTCTTCATCACTCTCTTTTTATCTAGATTTCTCCTTTGCTTTTCTCTCCTTTCCTCCTCTATTCTCCTCCTCTCCATCCTAGTATAGTAAACAGGACCAGGGATGGTTATGACTCCCGTAAAACAGGACCAGGGATGGTTATGACTCCCGTAAAACAGGACCAGGGATGGTCATGACTTCAGTGAAACAGGACCAGGGATGGTCATGACTCCAGTAAAACAGGACCAGGGATGGTCATGACTCCAGTAAAACAGGACCAGGGATGGTCATGACTCCAGTAAAACAGGACCAGGGATGGTCATGACTCCAGTAAAACAGGACCAGAGATGGTCTTGACTCCATAAAAGCAGGAACAGGAATGGTTATGGCTCCACAAAAACAGGACCAGGAATGGTCAAGATTCGAATAAAACAGTGTCAAGGATGACAGCAAACCCTGATTGGTTAAGTGTCCCTGGTACTGTTTCCAAATGGTATATTTTGTTCAAATCATCAAGTAGCTTTGTTGAGCTTTGCAATCTATTCTGATACTTTCTGTTGATTTGAACATGATCGGAGGAAAATGCTATTAAAGTGCCATTTTGTTATTTAGGTGAACTATCCCTTAAAATATTTATTGGCGTAATCAAGTACTATATAACTGGAAAGAAAAGTTCAATAAATAATACAAATATAAGCATGTGTATTGCCACAAACACTTGTAATATCAAGTCCATCTCTAGGCCAAATATTTTAGACTTCAATTATTGTGGTTTTCCATCATTCTTTCCTGTACATAGAAGCCCAAAGGCCACTTGATTCTTCAAATGATTTGAATATTAAAAACAAATCGTTTTTGGATGTTCTAGACATATTAATCCAAATTAATCCAAAAGATAAAAAAAACTAAAGTTGTAGATAAAAACATTTCTTTCAATATTTCCTTGCAGATCTTATGAATATTCTCTGCCTCCCAACCGCACATTATTGTCTAAATTATGTATTACTTTAAACTAAGTCCCATTGGATTGTGTGTCATCTGGAACACAAGAATGTTAATGTTTTTTTTTTCCCCCTCTGTGTACTACAGGTGTTCAATATCATACTAAGAGCCAATAGACCGTTTAGTCTGTCAATCAGATAGCCCAAAATTGTCCTTTTTAGAGAAAGAGAAAGCATGAGAGGGAGAATGGAATTAAGCGAAAAACGATTGAAAGGATAAGGGCAAGAAACAGAGAAGGAGAGAGTACAGTATGAGGCAGCACAAATTGTTTCTGGCCTCAACGAGACAAACAGCCATAGCTCCATGAAAACTCTTCCAGGAAACACTTCCAATGTTGAGCTTAATACACTTCAAGGTTGAGTTATGCATTGGAAATTGGATTGGATTGGTCTGCCAATGGCAGTTGGTACAGTCAAGTCTGTGGCATTTCTACTCTAGGGCGATCTTCTGTACGTGCATGTTCTAATGAGCTTCAAGTTCACTGCATTTGCCTTTAGAGAAACACTCCTGTTCTTCTAACTTCTAAATGAATTAGATATGTCTATTGATTCCAGTAGAAGATAACAATCAAAAGATAAAATGTATTTTATAAAGCCCTTCGTACAGCAGGAGTCATCACAAAGAGCTTATACAGATACCCTGCCTAAAACACCAAGAAGCTAAAACTGTGCAAAGCGGTTAGGGGAAAACCCGCTAGAATGGTAAAAACCTAGAAGGAAATCTACAGAGGAGCCTGAGGGCTGGCCTGCCCTCCTCTGTCTGTAGTGGGTGAAGTATAGTTCCACATTCAGGTGACTAGAGGTTCAATAAATACAGTCAGATAGTAGCCAGAGTCGTCAGGCAGAGTCTAGGTGGGCAACAAGATCAGTTGGTAAAGAGATGTATGGCAGAACCAATTCAGAGAGAGAAGTAGGAGCAAGTCCTTGTGATATGTTGTAGGTTAGCAGTAAAATCATCCTCCGCTCGAGTAGGGATGCTGTTACGGGAGTAATGTGTTTAAATGTTTCAGTTCGTCGGTTCGAGTGGAAATTATAGCTGCAGTGTTTAGAATTTGTTTAGGTGTTCCTTACTGTAGCCGGAGTTCCTTACTGTAGCCGGAGTTCCTTACTGTAGCCGGTAGCCGGAGAAAAAAACATTATGAAAGTCCAGGTTAAAGTTCATTAGCTGTGAGACCAGTCGGCTTGTTCTGGCTTGTTCTTAGCCACATGGATGTGTGGTGACCCGTAAGTCCCAGATCAATAGACATCTCTGAGGCTTATTTTTCATATACCTGCCGATAGACACATTCACAGAATACCACCCAGATTGATGCTAGTTTACAGTACTCTCTTTAAACAGCTGCTTATACACAGTGTTATGTATATTGTTGATTTATTTTATTATTATTTTCTGTCTGGCTGTATTTTTGCTTATATACTCTTCTTAACTCTCACTACGTAGTTGTCGGATGACATGTCACAAGAATTTCATTGTGCGGGATGACGCTGTGTTGTTCGGTGCATTTGACAAATAAACCTCGAAACATACAAAACAACTTACTACCCACGTACAGTACATTCAAGGGAACGAGGGTGAAACACGCCATAATGAAACCATGACGTCGGTCCATGTCCACAGCTGGGAGAACCTGTTAGAGGGAGACTGCCCTCACTTCAACCCACATCTACCAGTGGTGCCAACGTCACGAAGCAGGGAGGGCTTGGGGGACGGAGCTGATGGAGTAGCGGAGAGGTGAAGGGATGACTGGTTGGAATAGGTGGGGGACGGAAAGGGGCAGAGCGATGGAGGATGAATGGACTGAGGGACTTTTCCTTAGTAATGCGTTTATTATGGTGCTTTATGTGCCAGCGTTGTTAAGCTCTTGGTCATCGGTCAGATGGATTACACCCAACTGGATGGACGAGAGGAAGGAAGGAAGGAGAGGAAGAGAGAGAGAGAAGGTGAAAAGGGAGGGAGGAGTGGGAAGAGAGGAAAGATTAAAGAGAGACAGAGGGGAAATTAATGAGATAGAAGAGAGGAGAGATGGAAGAGAAGAGAAAAGTAGAGGAAAAGACGGACTAGAGTACATGAGAGAGAAGAGAGGAAAGCTGAACAGTGATGTGCCAGGATGAATCACTCTCTCCTGCTGCCCAGGCGTTGTTAACCTTTCTGTCTCTGACATTAGGAAGGCATGTCTAATAATTGACTCTCCCCTTCTCAATTACATTTAAGATTTAAGTAATTTAGCAGACGCTCTTATCGAGAACAACCTACCATAGTGAGTTCATACATTTTCATACTTTTTCATACTGCTATTCAATTCAAAGGCTTTTTTTTAATTGCCAAAAAAAGTGGAATAGACAACTTACAACAGAAAATAACAGAAAACGTCACAAAAAGAAATAAGATTTCATAGAAGCCTTTCACACTTTCTATGATTTTCAATGTATTGTATGAGGCACAAACGCGCCCACACCCCATGGATCAGCATCACAACGCCCCCAACAGAGAATGCTGGTGGCTTCCAGAATCTTCCAGGGGCAGCCAGTGGGGCGAGCCCCACCCCTACACACCTGCCTCCCATTGGGACCTTGTCAGAGGAGGCATT
This sequence comes from Esox masquinongy, assembly GCA_016801175.1. Taxonomy (NCBI): domain Eukaryota; kingdom Metazoa; phylum Chordata; class Actinopteri; order Esociformes; family Esocidae; genus Esox; species Esox masquinongy. The sequence continues at coordinate 40,402 of JACXGI010003963.1, forward strand.
TAAGGGCTCTCAGGGAGCAGCTCGGGGCCAAGAGCAGCAGAAGCAATGTGGAACCAGGAAAGGCTGCACAACGGAGGAGAAGGAGGAGGAGGAGAAGGAGGAGGAGGAGTAGAAGGAGGAGGAGGAGGAGGAAAAGATGGCCAAGACAACAAGGATGCCAGGGCCGCCAAAATTACAATCGAAAGCACCCATTCCTCCCACCACTGGGAGGCCACCCCATCCCCACGAGTCTTTAGAGTTTGATTTCTCCATCACCCATCTGGTCCAGTTAATAAAACGCCCTCCAGGGCCTGGAACACACCCTCTGTGTCCATTCTGTGTCTCTCCCCATTACAAGTGTAACAATGTGCCAAATAATTCACATACAAAAAAAATAAAATAAATGGTTGTGTTCATTACTGTAAAAATAAAAGAGCTTCTGCTAAAAGACTTGTCAAGATTGGATGTTATTTCAAATTCTTCGAGGGAAATAATGTGTCTCTAACATACATTTATTAGGAGGCAACAAAGTGCAGCTTGTTTTCCATCTCATTTGGCAGGAGTTTTGGAATTGCAGCTCAATTTCCACCACAAGTGGTTAGGAAGTGCAGCTCCTTTTTCCATTTTGTTTAGCAGGACTACTGGAGGTACAGCTAGAAAGTTACAGGTGAGGAGGAGCAATTTGGGTTAACTGTCTTGTTCAGGGACAGTTGTCAATATGTCTTTCACCTTGGCATTAGTGGGATTAGAACCATAAACCTCTCAAGTATAGTGGTGGCAGCATAATGCTGTGGGGAAAATTTTCAGCGGCAGGGACTGATAGACTTGTCACGATCGACCCCAGTAGCTCTCCCAGCTACTAAGTTCACCACTGGTCCTGTGGTCCTCTACCACCTTGGTCTTCCCTTCGGAGAGTTCCCCACATCCAACGAATGCTGCACACAGTTTGGTGTTCCAGTTTTCACAGGTGTTTTGTATTTGGGTAATTACAATTGGTATTATGATTGGCATTTCTGTCCTTGCTTTTCTTTAGTACATCGAGCAGTGTTGATTTGCAGTCAGCCGTGTGCTTCTGTTCAACATATGCTCTCTACAGTCTACTTACCTTGTATAAGTTCTTATTCCTTGTGCATTGAGTGGAATCTGTTTTCTGACCTAATAGTGTATTAGGTGATTTATGTTGTCAAGCCTGTTTGTAGCATTCAGTGTCTTTGGGTTACTTTAACCTTTTCCTGTTTTGCCATTGTTTTGTTTAGGTTTTGGGCCCCTGCCCTCTGTAGCTTTTTCTTCAGAGTGTGGTTATTTCCTATGTCCTGTTGGATCAATACACAACCTACACCTGAGCCTGCGCCTGTGTGTAGAGTCTGTTAAATCTGCACGCACCCACCCTGACAAGACAAGTCAGGGAAAGAGGCACAAAGCAAAGTTCTGAAAACCTGTTATTATTTGGTCATTATTAGGTATTGTGTGTATATTTGTAGGGAAAAAATACATGTAATCCATTTCAGAATAAGGCAGAAATAGTGAACTGGTCTGAATACCTTCCAAATGCACTTTATATGTTGAAGAGGGCAAGACTCAAGCTACATCCACGTCTCACCCGGTTGCCCAGGTAAAAGCAACCAGGTGTTTTTTTGGCAATTTGAACAGCACATATGTTGCTTTTATACCTTCCTTTTATGATGTTGTATTTCTTTCCACAACACAGTTTCCATATTTTGTTCTAATGCTACCACAGGCTCATGCCAAATAAATCAAGAGCTCTTTTGAAATCAACTCAATACAATAATCTTTGTTTTGGTTAGTTAGTTAGTCAATCAGGGTGTGCCGCTTAAATACACTGAACAAGAATATGAATGCAACATGCAACCCTTTTGGTTTTACCATGTCATAGTCCAGAAATCTGCCAAATCACAAATGTATTAGGCCCAAATCTATGGATTCCACCTGAAAGAAAGAAGCTTCTATTTCAGAGATCTTTTATTTGAGCTCATTAAACATGGGACCAACATACACGTTGATGTTCAGTATTATGTGGTCTGTTGTAATGCAGTTTGGTAAAACGCTGGTTTGACATTTTGCTAAGACATTGTTTTAACTGAGAAAAAGCAGACATCTGCAGATAATGATGCTTTAGAGGATTTTTCAAGGTTGCTGTTGTTACATAAATATCCCACTTATAAATATTGGGGTCGTATTTGCCTCCACTTTTGTGGATTGGGGTAATACATCCTCGATCCCAAATATTGGAGAAAATGCAACCGTTGAATATACATGGTCCAAATGGAATCTCCAGATGTTTCACATTTTTTCAAATTTAACCCTAAACTGACACACCTGATTTTATTAGTGAAAATCTTAGTTGAGTAATTAAACCCATTAATTGAGGCCTGGGAAGAGGTTTGGAAAACACTGTGTTAAAAAGTCTAACTTTTGCCAACTTTCTCATCACTCAGTTCCGCTCCTTTCTTTTTCTTCTCCCTCTACCTTTCCATCACTCCCTCTATTTCTCCCCTTCCACCATCCACTACATCCACCCCCTCTTCTTCCCCTCTGTTGTACTTTCTGTCTCAACCTCTCAATCTCCTCCTTCTTCCTTTTCCCTTTTTTTGGTTCTTTTTCCCTCTCTCCCTCCTGCTCCTCCCTAGCAGCTTGTTGGTTGGAGGTCTGATGAAGATAGGGAAGTCAAGACCCAGCTTAGCCGGCTGTGGTGTCAGTCTGCGCGAGCAGGACGAGTGCCCCCAGGCCCACGACCGTGGTGGAGTTCACATGCTGCAGGCTCCTAGATGTCTGGGTCCTGAGCGCTGCTGTGAGAACATTTGTTCACATCGTGAGCCCTCCGCTCTGCTACCGTAACAAAACAACACATCCCTCCACACTGTCCACCCAAACCCACAGTTGGGAAAGATAAACTGTGATGGGTCGCTACATGTTTGGATGCCGCACACTCTATGGGTTCATGACTCACATGTTGACAGGGAGCTTTGATGAGATTGGGGGAGTTTTGGGTGTGTCAGGGGGGAGGCGTTTGGGCGGCGGTTGGGAGGAGGAACACAGCTTTCCCCTCAGCTGGAGGTAGGAAACCAAACCTAGCAGCGTGCATACCGTATTGCCTTCAGCTACGGGGAGAGACTGTGTCCTGTGTTGTGTACTTTTGACCAGGGCCCATAGGACCGTCCCTTTCTCTGTTTCTCTCCCTCTTTCTCTCTTTCTCTCTCCCCTCTCTGACCTTCTGTCCATACAGCATCGGGTCTAATCTTCCACACATTGTTCAAATCAGAGCGGCCTCCATATCAGATCAGATCCTTGGCGTGGGGTTTCAAGCGGCGTTCCTATAAGGTTACACTGCTGATGTGCCTGTGACTCTTGAACAGGACAGACACTTAGATTGCAACTGTGGATGTCTCTATGACCCCTGAACAGGACAGACTCGTAGATTTCAACTGTGGATGTCTCTATGACCCCTGAACAGGACAGACTCTTAGACTTCAACTGTAGATGTCTCTATGACCCCTGAACAGGACAGACTCTTAGATTTCAAATTGTGGATGTCTCTATGACCCCTGAACAGGACAGACTCTTAGATTTCAACAGTGGATGTCTCTATGACCCCTGAACAGGACAGACTCTTAGATTTCAGCAGTGGATGTCTCTATAAGCCCTGAACAGGACAGACTCTTAGATTTCAGCAGTGGATGTCTCTATAAGCCCTGAACAGGACAGACTCTTAGATTTCAACAGTGGATGTCTCTATGACCCCTGAACAGAGCAGACTCTTAGACTTCAACTGTGGATGTCTCTATGACCCCTGAACAGGACAGACTCTTAGATTTCAACTGTGGATGTCTCTATGACCCCTGAACAGGACAGACTCTTAGATTTCAACTGCGGATGTCTTTATTACTCCTGAATAGGACAACCATGCTAACATATTGTGGATTCTGTGAGAATTTAATTTGGATGACTTGCTAATCTGACTGGAATTTACACTGAAAGTGACCCGAAAGTGACACCCAGGGAACGACCAGAACCGACCCCAGCACCTGTGAAAAGCTTTAATTTCAGGAGATTGTTGTAGATATGTCAGTACTCACTAATATAATGTTTGAGATACTCACTGTAGATATCTCAGTACTCAATAATATAATGGTTATGTCAATGAGTCTATGTCTGTGGAAATGGACACATGGTCGAGGATTTCTCCACCTCTCTCTATTACAACCTTCCCTTTGCAATCTGTGGCTTTTGTGATCATTAACATTATTTTACATCTTGCTGGAAGGAACGAGGTACAACACATTAGGGAAACAGTGCACACACGTACACAACTTGAACAGAAATGAGATCACTCCTTTTAAGGTCAAACAGGGATTGAGCCAGCTGGGAGCTCCACCTGCCAGGCTAAAAGAACCCAGGTCACACCTGACCACACTAATTCAGGCCTGCCTGCATATGTGTGTGTGATACCGAGTGATAGTAAATGAAGAAACATCTCTGTCTCTTTTTCTCTCAACCCTCTCAATGAAAAACTCTCTTTACACCTTTAAATAAGAACTCAGTTTATGTATCCTTCTCTCTGTGTCACCTGTCTCTGGGTTGGTTGGCTGTGATGTTTAAATCCCCTGGTTTGTCCCTCAGTATCAGACCTGTCACAATATAAGTCCTCAATGGCTGCCTATTCCTTCTTCAAAAGTGGTGCACTACGTAACAAATAGGGTGCCTATTGGAAACAACCGCTGAGCCTAAAAGACCGTGGTCGACATCAAACCGCCCGGGGGGCTTAGTGTCTAATACAACTAATACTACAAGGACTTCAATTCTGTTTTACTTTCACATGGGAACTGAGTGTGCACCCTATTCTGTCACTCATGTTGTAAATCCCTCTCTCCTTCTCTATGGTCTCCTTTTCTCTTTCTGGCTCCCTCTTTTTACAAACATCTTTTGCTATGAAGTTATACTGTATATTTAGTAGTGGTCATTTGTCTGTCAGCTGTTTCTCCATCAGTATTTCCTGTATTATTGTAATATTAGAATCACTTTTCTTCTACATTTTTGCAGCATGAAAGGGTCTAATAAAACATTTTGACCACTGTGCAAAATACAGCTTGATCAAACTACGCATGAACAACGTTTGTTTGCTCCCCATGTCACTGTGTGAGGCTGATGGTTGTTGAATGATAGTTTATGGCTTGCAGGGAGAACATTAAACAAGAGTTCATCTCATTTACCAACCACTATCACAGCTGTAGAATATGGCAATCAATGTGGAAATGTGTAACACCAAGCGGGGGGGGGTGCAAATAGTTTTCTTGGAACACGAGAGAACTCAACAGAACACGAGACAAAACGAGAAAATGAGAACACAACAGAACACTAGAGAAAGTCACTTTATATCAACAAGGCATGTGAAAAGAATATTTGGGCGATCTGTGACGTGCAGTTCCCAAAGTATTCATTGTGTTTTTTTAAAACTCTTTTTTTCTGACCCAAGAATTATCCCTGATACCCTTCTGTTCCCAATTAATATCTGAATGGCAATGGAAAGACTCATACAATTAAAATCTGAATGGCAATGGAAAGACTCATACAATTAAAATCTGAATGGCAGTGGAAAGACTCATACAATTAATATCTGACATGACCACTTGTGAGTCATACATATTATTTGTATGAGTGCTGCTGCCACAGGGCTACAACCCTTGGAAACTGCATAACACAGCCCCTTACTGTGTTTTGCTGGGGACTAGCTTGACACACATCCCTGCATGTTGTATTCAGAAGTAGGCAGGCCTTCCGTCAAACGTTGTATTCAGAAGTAGGCAGGCCTTCCGTAAAACGTTGTATTCAGAAGTAGGCAGGCCTTCCGTAAAACGTTGTATTCAGAAGTAGGCAGGCCTTCTGTCAAACGTTGTATTCAGAATTAGGCAGGCCTTCCGTCAAACGTTGTATTCAGAAATAGGCAGGCCTTCCGTAAAACGTTGTATTCAGAAGTAGGCAGGCCTTCCGTCAAACGTTGTATTCAGCAGTAGGCAGGCCTTCCGTCAAAAGTTGTATTCAGAAGTAGGCAGGCCTTCCGTCAAACATTGTATTCAGAAGTAGGCAGGCCTTCTGTCAAACATTGTATTCAGAAGTAGGCAGGCCTTCCGTAAAGTCCTGTAGATTTAATCAGTGCATTCTGTTCGTTTATAAGGCTGTCCTGCTGAAACTACAAGCATATCCTACTTCTCGGCTGACTTACAAATACATAAATGATCAGACCCAGTCCCAAAGTTGGTTAACATTAGACACACCATTGGTCTCTACTGAGGTTGGTAAATGTGCTTTTAGTTTTGTACAAATCTGGAAAAATCGGGAAATATATAAATAATTGGATGTATTGATGCCTCTGGGCAGTGATTCTTTCCAAGTGATGTTGAAAAGAATTATTTCATTTTTTGCGATTGTAATGTGTTGTTTTATTTTGCTTGAGTGCTACTTTTGTAAACATATTTTATGTGCATTATATTTGATGTTTTGCATGCAGGACTCATAGGTAAAGGAGACCTTGCCTCAGCATGAACCCGTTCAAAGAAAAAACAATAAAAAATGTGTGTAGAACAAAAAAGAACATATCTGAAGGTTGCACTCTATGTTCATGTGGCAAGCAGGTAGGAGGGGTGTGGTTATTGGTGGGAGGAACAAGTGGAAGTGCATGTGGTGACTGAAGGGAGGGGCTGTACTGACAAGAGGGAGGGGCTGTAATGACATGAGGGAGGGGCTGTAGTAACCAGCGAGAGGGGCTGTAGTGACCAGAGGGAGGGGCTGTAGTGACCAGAGGGAGGGGCTGTAGTGACCAGAGAGAGGGACTTTAGTGACAGGAGGGAGGGTTGTGGTTATTGGAGGAGGAACAGGTGGAAGTGCATGTGGCGACTGAAGGGAGGGGCTGCAGTGACATGAGGGAGGGGCATTAGTGACCAGTGAGAGGGGCTGTAGTGAGCAGAGGGAGGGGCTGTAGTGACCAGAGAGAGGGGCTTTAGTAACAAAAGGGAGGGGTGTGGTTATTGGAAGGAGGAACAGTTGGAAGTGCATGTGGAAACTGAAGCGTGGGGCTGTACTGACAGGGACGGGCTGTAGTGACATGCGGGAGGGGCTGTAGTGACCAGCGAGAGGGGCTTTAGTGACAGGAGGGAGGGGCTGTAATGAGCAGAGGGAGGGGCTGTAGTGACATGAGGGAGGGGCTGTAGTGACTGGAGGGAGGGGCGGTAGGGACAGGAGGGAGGGGCTGTAGTGACAGGAGGGAGGGGCTATAGGGAGGTAGGGATGGTGAACATAAAAGAAGCAGACCAGAGATATGCGCCACTTTCACCAGGCAACCAATATCCACTGGGACAGCCTTAAAAAGTAGCTGAATTTGTAACCAGACTCTTCTACAGCAAAAAGTATTTGCCCAGTGTAGTTTATTTGTTGGCTTTACCAAACGTATGTTCATATGTTCACATAGAGGGATTACTAGTCCTAGCCAGACACTTTGCACATTCCTGCCTGTCCAAATAAGACAATACAATACAAAAAACTTTTGAATAATATATCTAAGCACAAAACGAGGCATCAGATTCTAACCACACACCCAAGCGAGCTAAACAGTGCCTCTCTGTCTCCGTATGAGAAGTCAAGGAGTCTGATGCAGTCTGGCTGAAGAGAGTACAACACGTCAGATTCATCTTTTCCGCACAGCATCAGATTTATTGGTTACAACGTTGAACAACCCACCTCCCGTTTCACTCGTTCAGAGGCTTTCTCCGTCAAGAGTCCCAACCACAGGCAAAGGGAAGGAAAGTTGGCAGGTGCACGGAGGATCGTACAACGCTGAAATTGTTCCCGACAAATGTGTATATGTAACTTGCATTTTGAAGTGATTTGTTTGACAATCATATGAAAACACCATGACAGGTTGTGTTCATACCGTATAAAAAAGGTTATACTTTCGTACGTTTAAATTAGCCTACATGTCTTTATGAGTGTTTGTTCTCAAGCAGTAGGTGGTCCCGTAAAGAAAAGGTTTAAATGGTCAATTCCAACCTTTGTTTCTCTTTACATTTAATCCCTAGGTGCAAATACAGTGCCCTCCAGAATGATTGACCCGTTGTCAGCGATTTGCAGAAAAGGCCATGGAAAAATGCCATTGCTTTATCAGCTTGACACTTTCAATGAGGTAAAATTGTTGAAAGAAAAAAGCACTTATAAATCAAGAAACACAATTCTAGAAAGACGAATGTATGCTGTAGTGACACTCAGATGTTAGCAGTGTGGTATATTGGAACAATAAGGCACAAGGGGGTGTGGTGTATGGGTACTATACCATGGTTAAGAGCTGTTCTTAGGCAAGACACTACGTAGCTACTTCACTCAGCCATGGTATACTAGCATTATACCACAACCCCCCCAGGAACCTTTTTGCTAATTGCAATCGGGATTCTGCCCATCCGGTTTATAATTAAGAAATAAGGCGCAATTTGGTGTGGTACTACAGGCTCTTTTATGGAAACACATAACTGTACGTTAACAATGTTAGACAGGCTTCTTCAATGGAAAAACTATGTTTTGCTATATTTTAACGTATCAAACACAGTAAAACTATGTAGCGCAGTGAACAACATGCAAGACAAGATTCCAAATGGACCCTTGTACATTTGATAAAATTATGAAAATGATGATGACAACTTTGTTTCCTACTAAGTATTAGCCCACTTCAGCAATGTTATCGAATTTCCAAGCTAGTATAATGTGATTTACATTAAACAGTAACCAGACCCTGTTGAAAGTCATTACCCCCATTCAATAGGTCATCAATATTCATTTGTTACACCTCCGTCAATCATTCACGCTGTTGTCATTGTCATTAACATTCTGTTGACATTGCAGCTATATTGATGACCAGCAGTTGAACGCTGCTAATGACTTTAAACGGGCTCTAATTACCGTTTTGTCTAAATTACACTATAGGGTCTTGCAAAAATCACAACATGGCTAAAATAGGCTAATATTTAATAGTCAAAAACGATGCAATCATCGTCATATTATTAAATGTACTTTAACAGACAGCAATATTGTCAGTACCTAGCAAATTTGGTCAAGAAGAGCTAGCGATGCTATTGTTAGCTAGCTAATATTCAGTAGACACCCCTCAAACTTAATTAGCTAGTTAACATTATACTGCATCTAAAACCAATTTGATGACATCAAAATGATGATAAAGGGTTTATCTTCTATTCATTTACATTCTTTAGAGGTGGTATTGTGTGTCAAGCCCTAGTAATGCACTTCAGGACAAATCTTTGTCAGCTCCCATTGAGGAAGAATAAACTACAATTATCAGTTGGACATCGGCCCCAAAAAGAACATTAAAAACAGTATCGCAGCGAAATGTGAAATATAGAAATATCTGTGGCATGAATGGCAACACTGAGACCGAGTGACAGAGGTGTAAGTTTATAGTTTATAATGTTGTCTACATTAGGGTGACCACATTTTCAAACCCCCAATCCTGGACCCTCAAGTGTACCGCACGTTAATTCAGCGTATGTGCTTATGCACACACCATTGGTTATTTCATCATCATCATGCTTGTGGTTGGTGGAGCGGTGGGGGGTGTGGTGCTGGCCCACGTTTGTTACTATTCACTGTCCTCCGTGTTTTTCCACTCTCTTGAACTTTGATAAGAATTGTTGGTTTGCTACGCAGTTCTATGCAGTTGTTTGTTTCCGACTCATATGTGGAAACATTGCTGTTAGCGCCATTTTATTAGTAGCAAATTTGTTTGTTTTATAACACTTGTTACTCTTTCATTCTTGTGTTTATTTTGGTATTTCAGTGCTACTTCCGTATCGGAACTTTTATTTTGAAGGTTTTGGAGGAAGCTGAAAAGGTGTAAAATAAAGGAGTGTGGACGGCGGAGCAACACGGTTGTTTTACCGTCGTCGGTTCTTTCCGGGCCAACTCAATGCGTAAAACTGTCTTACGTCGTTCATACAATGTGGTTATGATTATATAAGTAAACTTAGATAAAGTTAAGAATTATGAAGAGTTAAGATAGCCACTACAATTGCAGTATTATTATTATCATTTTAATTGTGGTGAAAACCGGGACAATTTGGTAGTCAATGTCAAAAAACAGGACAATTTAGTGTTTTACAGATATCTGTCGGGACCCGGGACACCCAGCTTGAAACAGGGACGTCTGGTCACCCTAGTCTACATTGCATATAATGGTATGTTCAGCGTTGTTTGTAGTTTATAATGTTGTCTACATAGTATATTATGGTACACTCTAAGTAGTGTATAGGTTATAACGTAGTCTACGTAGTATAATATGGAACACTATACGTAGCTTGTTGCTTATAATGTAGTCTGTATTGTATATTACTTCACTTTGTGTGAATCCATAGTAATTTAGCTCCCAGGCACTTCTGCCCAAATCCGTGGAAGGTCTGGCCAATAAGAAAACATAAAAAAATTAATGCAGCCCGAATGCACTGGATTAATCAGTTTAGTCTACCAATCATCTCGCACAACACAAAACCCTGCCTGTTCTGTGCACACAAGCAGCAATCTCCATTTTGTAAAATTTTTGCTTCATTAAAACTCGTTTATTATGCTAAAAAAAAGATTTGTAGGCTATTAGTTGGTGGTATTAATTGTCCAGTTCAAGCTGTTTACACGGTCAAATGTCCGGAATGTCTATTCATTTCCTGCCACACTTCGCTGTGTTTGGATTAGGCAATAGATTGATATGGTCCCCCCTAATGACCAATGGAAGGTTTTCCAGGCCCATGCGTGCTGTGTGCAAAAGCCCGGGGACGAGGTTAAGTCCATAGTAATGATTGAAGAAGGGATTGAGAGAGAAGGATGTAGTGGTTGTTAGTGTTCTGTAAGTATTCCCTTTTAAGGGCAGTTATATATTGTGGCTTCAGCCTGATATTTTACCCTGCATCTGTCTGCAGCCCTGAGTTATGCTGTCAATGGAGTGGAGTCTATAGTGTGTGTGTGTGTGTGTGTGTGTGTGTGTGTGGAAATGGGCTGATGTGGGTAATAGAGATTCAGTTAATTATTGGTGCAACTGTGGATGCAGTACATACACTACTGTTCAAATGTTTGGGGTCACATAGAAATGTCCTTGTTGAATTTTTTTGGTCCATTAAAATAGCATCAAATTGTTCAGAAATACAGTGTAGGCATTGTTAATGTTTTAAATTACTACTGTAGCTGTAAACGGCTGATGTTGGAATATCTACATAGGCATAAAGAGGCCCATTGTCAGAAACCATCACTCATGTGTTCCCATGGCACATTGTGTTTGCTAATTCAGGTTTATCATTTAAAAAAGGCAATGTGATCATTAGAAAACTCTTATGCAATTATGTTAGCACTGCTGAAAACTGTTGTGTTGATTAAAGAAGCAACAAATCTGTTCTTCCTTAGACTAGTTGAGTATCTGGAGCATCAGCAACTGTGGGTGTGATTACAGGCTCAAAATGGCCAGAAACATAGAACTTTCTGTTGAATCTCGTCAGTCTATTCTTGTTCTGAGAAATGAAAGCTATTCCAAACAAGAAATTGACAAGAAACTGAAGATCTCATACAACAACGTGTACTACTCCCTTCACAGAACAGTGCAAACTGGCCCAAACCAAAATAGAAAGAGGAGTGGGAGGCCCAGGTGCACAACTGAGCAAGAGGACAACATTGGAGTGTCTAATTTGAGAAACAGACGCTTCACATGTCCTCAACTGACAGCTTCATTAAATAATAACCACAAAACACCAGTCTCAATGTCACCAGTGAAGTGGCGACTCCGGGATGCTGTTTGTTTATGCATACAGTAGTTGCAAAGAAAAAGCCATATCTCAGACTGGCCAATAAAATAAACAATTAAGATGGGCAAAAGAACACAGACACTGGACAGAGGAAGATTGGAAAAAAGTGTAATGACAGACAAATCTAAGTTTGAGGTTTTCAGATCACAAAGAAAAACATTTGTGAGACACAGACCAAATGAAAAGATGCTGAAGGAGTGCTTGACACCATCTGTCAAGCATGGTGGAGGCAATGTGATGGTCTGGGGATTTTTGGTGGTGGTAAAGTGAAAGATTTGGACAGGGTAAAAAGGGTCTGGAAGAAGGAAGGCTATCACTCCATTTTGCAACGCCATCCCATACCCTGTGGACGGCGCTTGATTGGAGCCAATTTCCTCTTACAACAGGACAATTGTAGTGCAAGCTGTAAATGTAAATTACTATGGGTAGTAGACAATTCCACTTCCCCCCCAACAAGTAACCTGACTTGCCTTAATTAAAGTGGAATTCAACTCTACATCAGAAAAATGCTTTTTTTGTTTTGTTTTTTACAGTCAAAGACATTTAAGTCTTGGTAATGCCTGACTTACGGTAATGTCTGGGTCGTGGTATATAAGAGTCTTGGTAATGTCTGACTTACGGTAATGTCTAAGTTGTGGTATATAAGAGTCTTGGTAATGTCTGGATCACAGTAACATTTGACACAAGGTAATATCTGATTCATGGTAATGTCAGAATTGTGGTAATGCCTGAGTCACAGGAACGTGTGTCCAGGTCATGTTTGATTCAATGTAATGTCTAGGTCATGTAAATGTAAAGAATATTGGTCATTTGTGGATCACAGTTATATCGGACTCACTGTAATATCTGACTCAAGGTAATATCAGGGTCATGGTAATGTCTCGATCACAGTAATTTCTGAGTCACAATAATGTCACAGAGTCAATGTAATGTATGACTCATAGTAGTATCAAAGTCAGGGTAATACCTGAGTCAGGGTAAGTTAATGGATCACGATAAGGATCAAGCTAATATCTGATTTACAGAAATTACAGAAAAAAAACAGAGTCAGAGTAATATTTGAGTCACAGTAATGTCTGAGTCACATTAATGTTTGAGACATGGTAATTTTGAGTCAAAGTAACATCTGAGTTACAATACTATTTGAGTCACAGTAATGTCTGAGTCCTCTCCTAAGTCCTAAATGGCACCCTGTTCTTTAATAGTGCACTTCTTCAGACCAGTACTTCATATAGAGTTCTAGTAACCGCTTTGCAGTACAACTACATCATAATGTCCTGGAGTTCAAATCCTGGTCGTAACTTACTGAAAATGCCCAGGAGCCTCATATGTGGTGATGGAAATTGGCTCAGAACAGTCGAGGGTTGGTGTGATTGGTGTCAGACATGAGCTCGCTTACAATAACTCAGAAAAACTGTGAGGAAGGGAGGGACAGAGAAAGAAAGAAATAAGGAAGGAAGGAAGGAAGGAAGAAGGGAGAGAGAGGGAGGGAGAGGGACTCTCTTTTGTCTTTTTCTTTCTCTATTAAAATATCTTCCCAGCAGTTCCATTAAATTACTTACAACAGAAGTTAATTTAGTTTCCTTCCATTATGTTTTCATTAACTATGTTATAAAGCAGCTATTCTATGTTGGAATGCTGTTGGCGAACCCCAACAATGGAATAATGTAGGCGTATACCAGTCATTAAAAATATTCATGGATCTAGACAGTTGATTGGCCAGCTCCTCCTCCTCTCGAGTATTACATCATAATCTATGACATTCGGTTAGTTTGAGATGCCAGTCTAAGCTGCAGTTTTTGGAAAAAGAAAATATCCAATTGGCCAGAAATACAACTACAGGATGAAATAAAAACATTATTGGGGTAAACGTTAACAGAAAATGTTTTCACTGGGCAGTTACTTTAACCACTTCTTCCATCCCTGTCCACAACATCCTAGCAAGCTGGATGGAAGGACATTGGTTGCAATTTTCAGAAACCTGCACATTTCTTCTGTTAACGTATACCTCAATAGGATATTGTGCAAATGTTGGGCACAGCTGGCTTGATTTTGGATTAGGCAAATCTTGATTGTCACACACGACACATCATTTAAATATGAGGCCTGCTGCTTTTGAAGATGAAGGACAAATGAAGATGGATGATATGAGGCCTATTAGAGGATGAAGGACAAATGAAGACGGATGATAAGAGGCCTATTGTAAGATGAAGGATTAATAAAGACAGATAGGCTTTAGAGGTGTTTAATGGATATGTGATGCTGTGGTACTAAATTCCTAAACTGCTCATGTGACCTCAGACTGCTACTTCTCAACACTTCTACATTCTCTGTCACCCACACTCCCTTCAAAACTACGGAAGCCCTGAAGCCCAAGTAGTAAAAAAAACATTTGGGCCCAGAGACTAAGTTTATCTCGTTTGAACGACTTAGTAATTTTGAATTTTTTTTTACCAAAACGTTGCGCCATCTGGTGGCAAATTAGCAATTTATTTGCGCCACCTGATGACAGAGTAGGAGACATACAGCTTTAAAAATTTAAATAAAAATGGCGAATAGCGCATCTGGCAGAAATTCGGCCAAAATAGCTTTAAATTCGCTTTTCCAGTGGTTATGTTTACATTTAAAAAATACTGGGGGATTAAGCATGCAAAGCTTCTTCCTGTAAGTTTATCGAGTGCCGCGAATATATATATATTCCAGACTGTAAGATTACAGATGCCTCATATTCCAGTCAGTAGGACTGTAGATTCCTGGTATTCCAGTCAGTAGGACTACAGTATGGAATCCTGGTTTTCCAGACAGTAGGACTATGGAATCCTGGTATTTCATAAAGCAGGACCTTAGATTCCTGGTATTCCAGACAAACCTGTTTTACCCAGTTTCACCGTTCCATTCTGCAGCAGAACACCACACACACAGACACACACACACACACACACACACGTGTCCACCAGAAAGCATGCGAATACACACACATAGCACCTGCTGATGTAAATCTGTCCTTCCACAGCTACATGCAAGGCCTGGACTCAGCTGAGTCCCAAGTTACACCCAATGCCCTTGACCAGGGCCTTTTTGGATGTAGTGCACTAGATAGGGAATAGGTGACCATTGAGGACCTAATCCTGCAGTGTGTTGTTCCCTAGTTGGTCTTAGCGTACCTTTGGCCCCTGTTATGGAAAAACAAGGAGAGGGTGTTTTGGAAGAATCAAAATATCATATTAAAGTTCTGTGGAGTAAAAGTTCAAGTAGGGATTTTCATTTATGGTAACTTTTGGGGACGGGGGGTGTTTCTTTCATTCTGTATAAAACAAAATGAAGCAATCATTCTGTTTATATTGTTAATTATTTTTTTTATAGCTTGTAAAACATCTTTTGTTTTATAAATACCTGGGTATCAAAATAAATAAAAAATATAATGCACAGATTGTTTACGCAAAAAAAAAAAATATATATATTTACTGTATTCTGCAGGCCCATGTCCACCAGTAGTCAGAATCCAGACCAGATCACTTTCACAAAATCATCTGTGGGACCCAAACCATTTCAACTACACTAAGAACAAAAAAACGTTTTATAACCAAAAATGATATATATATGGAATCCATATATATGGAATCCTTAAATGTTATACAATGAACTAATACAGGGTTCTATAATCAGAACCAAAGTCAGTCCTATTTAGAACCCTGAATGGTGTCATTACTGAATGATGTCTACTGCAAATCAATAATACCATTTTTAGCTTAAAATATCATGAATAAAGTACAAAAGAATACAAGCATGTTTTAAGATATTTTCTTTTTGGTTGAGGAGATGTTGAAATGTTGTCTCCAATGGTTTGCTGACTGGGAAGGTATTTCTTTGGCCAGCTGTGAATGTTGATAAAAACATGATCACACAGAGAAGCGGTGGTGTCCTGGAGGAATCTTTCTGTTCACTACAGCAGACTCCATGTGAACAGAGTTAAAACTCTCTTTCTGTCTGCGTGTGTGTTGATGTGTGTGTTTGTGTGTGTGTGTGTGTGTGTGTGTGCGTGCGCGTTAGGAGTAACTTGGCAATGGCTGAATTTGTATTCCCAGTATTTACGGTTGAAGGTTTAAATGGTTCTAGTTAGTGAAATAAAAACCTACGTTTCGTAATTAAATTGTGGGGAAAGGGAATATTCGTCAATTTGCACACAAGGTCCAACCGAGATTTGGTTTCCACATTACGCAAGCCCGCCAAATCAGAGAGGTGTGGGAAGCTGACACACTGAGAGTTTAGGGTTCACTGCCTTGCTCAGGTAAAAAAATTCTGTTTTTTCAAATAGCCAGTTTGGGGATTTGACCTAGCAACCTTTCTGCTACTAATTAAATGCTCTAACCACTAAGCTACTGTCCTCAGACTTACTCTTCATATACTCACACACAAGCACAGAAGCATTCAACCCAACTCTATGCCAAATTGTAAGCTTTACTCTCAAACCTAATCTTTAAGATCACACTCTTTCTAGTGGGGATTTGCCAAAAAACCTTGTGGGGACAGAGGTTTCAGGTTTACTATCTTTGTGAGCACTTAAGGTCCACACATGGCCACATAGACCTGGATTACACACACACACACACACACACACACACACACACACACACACACACACACACACACACACACACACACACACACACACACACACACACAGACAGTCCTACGGCACCAGTTAGTTCTGTATAGCCCTGGCAGAACAGACCTGGAAGGAACTCAGAACCATTGAGCAGAGCAAATACGCCAACCAAGTCTCCTCAATTGGCACCCTAATCCAGTGTAGTGCACTGGTCTGACTTCAGGCCTCTGGACAGGGAGGGAACAGGACAGCATTTGGGAAGCACTGTAAAAGTTCAAGTGGAAACAATTCCAGTGCTCAGAAGTCCATCTGCTTTCACTTCACAATCTCACCTAAATAAAAAGCCCTCCTAAAGACTTTACTGCCCCTCTATTCTTCTCCTTCTCCACTCCCACTCTCCTCTTTCTCTTTCCTCCCTCCCATCTTCTCCTTCCTTTCCCTGCCCATCATCCCTCCTCTCCTTACTTTCCCTGCCCGTCATTCCTCCTCTCCTCCTCCTTCCTTTCCCTGCCCATCATCCGTCTTACTTTCCTTTCATCATTCCATTCCTGCCTGCCACCACGTTGTACTGACTGTAATGTGGCTGGGGCTTTGTGTTCCTACCCTGGCGTCACGCATTAATCTGTCCTCCGGTGTTACAATAAAAAGTCTCCCCTGTAAGAACCAGACATGCATTCTCCCTCTCTCATATGAAACATTAGGGGTTGCTTTTTTTTATGTTGAAGGACAATGAATTGATTTCATTTTTTCGCCTCTCTCCCCCATCTATCTCCTCTATCTCATTCCCTCTCTCCTCCCATCTATCTCCCCAATCTCATTCCCTCTCTCC
>JACXGI010003964.1:0-57728 GCA_016801175.1 Esox masquinongy
TGCAGAAGAGCTGAAGGCCACTATCAGAACAACCTGGGCTCTCATAACACCTGAGCAGTGCCACAGACTGATCGACTCCATGCCACGCCGCATTGCTGCAGTAATTCAGGCAAAAGGAGCCCCAACTAAGTATTGAGTGCTGTACATGCTCATACTTTTCATGTTCATACTTTTCAGTTGGCCAACATTTCAAAAAATCATTTTTTTGTATTGGTCTTAAGTAATATTCTAATTTTCAGAGATACTGAATTTGGGATTTTCATTAGTTGTCAGTTTTAATCATCACAATTAAATGAAAATGTGTGTAATGAATGAATATAATATCCAAGTTTCACTTTTTGAATGGAATTACTGAAATAAATCAACTTTTTGATGATATTCTAATTATATGACCAGCACCTGTATGTAGGAAGTTTGTTCACTACTGTGTTAACACCACCAATTTGTTCTACGAGAAAGAAACCTTGGAGCTGCAACAGAAAGAAGGGAGAAGGGAAATGCCTTAGACAGACCCCCGACACAGAAACAGAGTTCACTGGCAGTCTTTCCAGAGAGGCAAGGAATATCCAGGTATTTATATAGTAGTGAAATTAACATTTTAATCAAATCGGATCTTCAACATTGGTTAATGTTACATTAATGTTTCATACATTAATTACTAAATGTAATTGGTCATCCTTAGCTGTTACTTTAGCAGACTGATTATATATAGATTATATTCTGACATTCAAATAATATATTCAGCCCATTGAAACTTATCTAAATTACTTATTTTATTGGAAATGAAAAAAATATACCTGAAACCTGAAATATGTAGTTATTTCATATAGGTGATTCCCCAAGAGCTCTGGATATTACAAGAACCTCACCCCTACATGAAAGTACATGAGCCGCTTTTAATAATAAAAAGTATCTGTATTGGTATCGTTTTGGCCGATTCTGGCCCTGTATTACTTGGTATCAGATCAAACTCAAATTATGTGGTATTGCACACCCCTAGTGTCTTTATTAAATTATTTCCAAATGCCATAAGGCAGGTTACTTAAATAGGCATAAGGTAGGCAAGGTAGCCAGATATTTTTATCCACAAACATTAATCAGGATCAGATATTTAATTTATTCATCCTCAGCATGAAAGTTGTTAGTTCCGCAAGTACAATATGTTTTAGTGGAAATCATTTCTCAGAACAAGGATAGACTGATGAGTTTCAGAAAAAAGGTCTTTGTTTCTGGTAATTTTGAGCCTGTAAAATTGAGCGCACAAACACTGATGCTGAAGATAGTGAACTATTCCAAAAGCCAGTTTTATGGCTTCTAAACAGCACAACAGTTTTCAGTGCTAACATAATTGCAAAAGGGTTTTCTAATGATCAATTAGCTTTTTAAAATTATTAACTTGGATTAGCAAACACAATGTGCCATTGGAACAACTGATAATTGCAGATAATGGGCCTCTGTACGCCTATGTAGATATTTAATTGAAAAGCAGCCATTTCCAGTTACAATAGTCATTTAAAACATTAATGGTGTCTACACCGTATTTCTGAACAAGTTCATGTTATTTTAATGGACAGAAAATGCGTTTTTTTTTCAAAAACAAAGACATTTCTAAGTGACCCCAAACTTTTCAATGATGAAAGTGTGTGTGTGTATATATATATATATATATATATATATATATATATATATATACATATACAGCTCCGGAAAAAATTAAGGGAGGAACAGAAGGGTTGAAATTAAGAGACCAATGCAAATTGAACGCTTCTGTTCCTCACTCAAAACTTTCCTTTTCAACTTTTTTGGAAAGGAAAGAAAAAGGTGCAGTGGCCTCTTAATTTTTTCCGGAGCTGTATATATATATAGATGTGTTTTTCGGCCGTATCGGGCGTCTTTGAGGTACTGCTACAAGGAGTCAGTTCTCCCATCGATGTCTCACAAAGGGTTATTTGACTTCCTGCTGGAGGCGTAGGCTACAATTCGGCGTGTTGCTTAATGTTTGATGGATGGGTTAATTGTGTCGTTAGGAAGCAGGTCTGTAGCTTCTGCCTTTGCTACTGGCGCCGTCATTTCTGAATGTGACGATGATGCATAGCGGGGATTGCTGGGCGTCATCTCCGTACATGCTCTTGGTTTGTTCGTTTCCCAGATGTGGTTCTGTCTGATCAGGTTCGGTATCAATTGTGGTGGGATATGGTTGTTGTTGCATGGTTGAGTATGTGGCTGTTTCTCAATTTATTAAGTTGCGTACTGGTTGCAACTTAATAAATTGGTCTGTTTTGCAACGTGTCCTGTACATGCAATCTTGTTCCCTGCTGTTCGGCTAAGTGTGTGGGTGGGATATTTCTTAGGCTAACATTTCTGGGTGGGATATTTCTTAGGGTAAAAGCCCAGCTGGGCTTTCTGTGTGTATGTCCTTTCTGTGGGTGGATGCAAGATGAATGTTTTACAGTATGTTCTCCATTGCGTGTTGATACTGACTCATTTCTCGCGAATAGTGCCGTCTATGGGTACACATCTAATCTCGTATTCTAATGCTAGAGTGGCTGTTTTCGGTTCTTCATCATGGCTTTTCTCTGTGTTTTGGTTGTGACGCGCCTGCATTGGTTGCAGGATTATAGTGGCGAGCATATCTAGTAGGGATCTGCAGTTTTAGATGTTAAGTTAGATGTTGCCGTTATGTCTGACGCCATGGTTGGTTGTTGGATAACTTAGGCTCCCGTTGGTGCTGTTGTTAGCGTTTTATCAGGTTGATCCTCCCGTGTAGTTCTGGGCTGATTCCTCACCGTTCTCACGATCATTGCAACTCCACGAGGTGAGATCTTTCATGGAGCTCCAGACCGAGGGAGATTGACAGTTCTTTTGTGTATCTTCCATTTGCGAATAATCGCACCAACTGTTGTCACCTTCTCACCAAGCTGCTTGGCGATGTTCTTGTGCTGCCAGGATTTGGAGTGTGTGAGAAGTCTTGCAGCTGAGTTTTGAAATAGTTGTAGTTTATGGAGAGATGAAGAGTTAATGCCAGAAAGGAGAGAATTGCAATAGTCAAGACGGGCAGAAATGAATGCATGTATTAGGGTTTCAGCGGCAGTGCAGGACAGGGAAGACTGTAATTTGGCAATATTGCGGAGGTGGAAGAATGAAGATTTGACTGTCTGTTTTATGTGTTGTTCAAAGCTGAGTGAAGAGTCCAGTATGACACAGAGGTTGCGTGCATGAGGGGAAGGAGACACAACAGTGTCATCAATAGTGAGGTTGAAGGTGCCGGCTTTGGTTAGTGTGGATTTTGTACCAAGTAGTAATAGTTCAGTTTTGTCACCGTTAAGGTTGAGGAAATTCTGCTGCAACCAGGTTTTATTGTTGCCAGGCAAGTTTCAATATGAGACAGAGGAGGGTTGGTGAGGGATTTAGTGCTGAGGTAGATCTGAGTGTCATCGGCGTAGCAGTGGAAGTCCAGTTTAAGGTGACGGAGGATCTGACCAAGGGGGAGGATGTGGATGATTAAGAGCAGGGGCCCAAGTACGGAACCCTGGGGGACACCCTGTGTGACTACAGCTGAGTCAGAATTATGACCATGGACCGAAATGTTGTGAGTACGGTTGGTGAGGTACGAGTGTAGCCAGGAAAGTGCAGCTCCCTCAACACCCAAAGCTTTGAGCCTTTGACTGACTGTGGATCTGGTGACTGACTGTGTCAAAGGCAGCACTCAGGTAAAGCAGGATAAGGATGTTGAGGTCGCCAGCATCAGCAGAGACAAGAAGGTCGTTAACAACTTTGAGGAGGGCAGTTTCAGTACTGTGAAGTGGTCGGAAGCCAGATTGAAAAGGCTCAAACAGACAGTTATTGAGGAGGTGGCATTGAAGTTTGGTGGCAACAGTTCTTTCCAGGGTTTTCGCAAGGAAAGGGGGGTTGAAGATGGGGCGGAAGTTATTGAAGTTGGTAGTGTCCAGGCCAGGTTTCTTTAGGATGAGTGTGACAACAACATGTTTAAAGCTGGAGGGGACGATGCCATGGTAGAGAAAAGATTGACTATTTGAGTGATGTATGGACAGAGAGCAGGAAGGCAGGCCTTAATGAGTGGCAGGAAGGGGATCCAGGGAGCAGGTAGTTGTTTTTGAAGATACAATAAGTTTTGTGATAAATGGTGAGTCGACTAGGGTGAAGGTGCTCAGGAGGGTTTGTATAACAGGAGAGGGTAGGTGGTTGACAGTGGAAGAAGGAACTGGGGGAGATGGGTTAGCCAAGGAAAAATTAATGTGAGTAATCTTGTCCTTAAAGAACTGAAGAAAAGAGTTTGCGAGCACAGTGGATGGTGTGGAGGGCTCACTGCGTTGTAGGAGAAGTTTGTTGATAATGGAGAACAAAGTCCGGGAGTTTGTGTTGGAGGTTTTGATGGTGTCGGAGATGTAAGAGGTTCTGGCAGCATGAAGAGCATCTCTGTACAAGGAGAGGTGAAGCTTATAGGCTTCAGCATGAACAGTTATGCAGATGCTCTGTGTTAAATATTTGTATGGGCATTCTGAATTCAGTGAGGATTTACCTTATACATAGCTGTCATGCACTTGGTTGCTGGAAGGCTGTCTTCTGCTGCAGGACTTTATTTTCTCTTGATGGATAACACATCTGTCAGTTGTTATTGCAGATGGTGTTGGGTGTACCGGTCCTTTGATGATGAACCATCAGTTACACTCACTCTTCAGTTCAGGGTTCTAATTTCATAGCGGCCAGGAGATGGATGGAATGGCCTTTTCTTTGTGATGTATCCTTCAGCTCTCTGTAGTAGCGCTGATCTGCACTCGCACATACTTGGGGTTTGCATAAGTGGTTCCGGGATTCATGATTTGCTTGGATGATATCTAGCTTTTCTGGGGTTTTTTTATGTTACTCAGGGGCATGACACTTCTTGCGTTGTGGATGTTCTGCTGAATGGGATATGCTTTCATGTTTCCAATTTCGTGCAGTGGTGAGCAACGTTGGTTCAGGAGTTCAGAGTATGCCGGGATAGTACCCAATGGTCTACGTGCTCACCTTACATAGCATGGCATAGATTTTCCTGCAGCTTAGATTTGCCTTTCTGTATTATTATTAAACCTTTATTTCAACAAGGAACACAGACTGAGACCAAGGTCTATTTACAGTTTAGGTTCAATGATTAAAAATAAACAGGAAAAAAGTGTACAAACAAAACAAGACACAGATAACAAGATGCTCAAACAGAAGACAAAGTACATTGTTTTAAACACTGGTGTTATTCCCTCAGTGGCCTCATGTTTTTAGGAGATATTGTCAAAAAATGTCTGGGTTATCCTGCTCTGGCGAGGCCCCAAGGCGGTGGTGTATGGAAATGTCTGCTTAATCAGCCTGTGCTTGACTGGTGTGTTGGGGACTGAGGCGTTTTCTGTCTGAACTACTTCACGGTTAATTGCAATTGTAATAATATGTAAAATAAAATATAATAATTATTTTAATTATTTGACAGCATTAATTAATATATATTTATATATTTTTAATAACAGATGTGTTCAAGGCAGAGTTGGTGACTCAAGTCGCAGACTTGGACTTAAGTCGCACTTAAGTCACCAATAAATTGACTTGTGACTTGACTTGCGATCGGTTCAAAAGAATTGAGACTTGTAGTCATTGGACTCGTGCCTTGGAAGGCAAATTTAGAATAGCTAAAACTAATGAAAAAACCTGCTTACCTGCCTTGTTCTGGTCTGGTAGCTCAAGCGATTAAAGTTGAAAGTCACCTAGGTAAGCGACAGTGCATCTGTTCCATTCGTAAAAGCATTTGGCAACAAAGATTTTTTACATTCAGTGAGAAGCCTAATGTTAGCTCACCGTCATTAATTGGGCCTGTTTCTAATCTTTGCCAGCTAGTTAGTTACAGTAGCTAATAACTAGCTGACACATACAGCTCCGGAAAAAATTAAGAGACCACTGCACCTTTTTCTTTCCTTGCCAAAAAGGTCAAAAGGGAAGATTTTGAGTGAGGAACAGAAGGGTTAAAATTAAGAGACCACTGCAAATTGAACGCTTCTGGTCCTCACTCAAAACATTCCTTTTCAACTTTTTTGGAAAGGAAAGATAAAGGTGCAGTGGTCTCTTAATTTTTTCCGGAGCTGTATAACCATACCAAACACAAAGAGCTGTTAGCACATCCTATGTAAAATAGTCAGACAATTTGGCTAATGGCAGATAGAATGGTAGATATAATAGGCCGCCCCCAGCCTCAACATGATCATACTTCAATTAAACATTAAATGCATGTTTACTATAATGAATGAAATGTTTCAATTCAGTATTAGTGTACTAGATAATCAACTGCTGATTTAAAACAGCCAATAAAATAATAGTCATCCCCAAAAAGTGCACCTTAAGTTGAAAAGACTTGCTTTGGATTAATAGACTATAACTATAGCCTATAGTGCTTAAAAGACTTGAGACTTGACTTAGACTTGCATGCTGTGACTTGAGACTTGACTCGGATTTGCATGCAGTGACTTGAGACTTGACTCGGACTTGCATGCAGTGAGACTTGACTTAGACTTGTCTGAAGTGACTTAAAGACATGTATGGTCCAAGGTTTTGCTTTTGGTTATTAAAAATCTATTAATGAAAAATCATATGCCCATTATTGAATAGAATCAATGGCACCAGCCAGTAATAGATCTTGCAATGGTGCTTTATAACAAATGAGTCATTATTGGAGTAACTAACAACAATGTTGTTTGAACAACTTTTTTTCTGTTGTTCAAACAAGGGTAAAGAAGTGAAAACATTTTTTGTTTCAACAAGATAAGCTTACTGTAGGCTGTGGCCGATTATTTTAATTTTGCCTTGGGTTTCAGTAATACAGTAGGAATCCACAATGAAACGATAAGGGGAAGTTTGTCAGTTCACCTAAAAAGATTGCCATTTGAGTAAATTTGTTGAATGTTTTCAAAACAATGCAATTCTAGCTTATCAAAATAGCAACATTTTCTAAGAGTTTTCTTTTGGTTCATAAAATAATTACTTCCCAAAAGGTTATAGAAATGTTTTTGCGAATGATACTTTTCTAATTAGCAAAGGTGAACTGGTATTTGTATGAATTCAACTCAAATTGCAAGCAATTTATTTTCTGATTTTCTACGAGAGCATTTACCGCAGCAAATTTCCTGCTGTGAGGTTGAAATGCACACGCAAATAATTCTTTGTGTGCTCTCAGGGCTTTTGACTGCTTCACTACGTGTAGATGTTTTGTGATTTGAGGTTTGTAAGAGAAAATCACAAGCTAAATAATTAAATGATCGAAAATACTAATTCTTGCGCGCACTCTCAATGCCTATTTTCAATGTACCCAACAGTTGCCTAAGCAAAAATCTATAACCAAAAATGTTTTTGTACAGGCACATAGTTCGCAAATCTGACGTACCATACATAATGCACTTGCTGACCATAAGAAAGTATGGTTTTCAGTTTCTTTTTATTTAAACTGTAGCTACTTAAACCCAACTTAGCTGTTGATATGTTATTGGTCCACCAGGTGGCGTGGGCTCCATGAGGTGGCATGGGTTCATTTTAGCACTGTGCTCAAATGGTCAGTTTGTAAAGCTTAGTTCAAACGTTAGTTCATTTGACAAGAGAAGAGGCTATATGCAACGCGCCATGGCTGACGCTCCTCAATCACAGAAAGCGGGTTAACACTAGAACCGCCAGGCCTTTCAGACCAACAGAAGGTGGACGATATACACCTAAAATAGTTAATGTTCCCTTAGGGTGATAAGCTCAGTCATCCGTGAGGAACTCGGAGTAGAGCCGCTGCTCCTTTGCATCGAAAGGGGCCAGTTGAGGTGGTTCAGGCATCTGGTAAGGATGCCTCCAGGACGTCTCCCTAGGGAGGTGTTCCAGGCACGTCCAGCTGGGAGGAGACCTCGGGGTAGGCCCAGGACTAGGTGGAGAGATTATATTTCGACACTGGCCAGGAAACGCCTCGGGATCCCCCAGTCAGAGCTGGCAAATGTGGCTCGAGAAAGGGAAGTTTGGGGTCCCCTGCTGGAGCTGCTGCCCCCGCGACCCGATACCGGATAAGCGGATGAAGATGATGATGATAGTTAATGTTGAGTTATTTCCTAGGTTAAGACTTAACACTAGTACCACCAAGCCTTTCAGACGAACATTAACGGCCGACCCAAATGCCATTTCTCGTCATTAGCATACGAATCAGCCCTATTAGCATACACATTCTCCTCCTCCACATCACCATCCAGCCAGAGTATCAGTTCATCTACTGGGTCGTCATCAAACTATAGAGAATAGTCTAAAAAATAATGAATTACAGAATGTTTGTTTTAAATGGTTAATGAATTTGAAAAAAATACAAGAATGTGTTTGGATTGAAGGTCTTGCCATATGAAAAAATGACTAAAAAAAGAATACATAGAACGACTATTTCTAAGAACACAGGCTATAGTACTTTCATTTGTTTATTAGGCCATACAAATGTACAAAATCAAAATTACACAGCACTTAAATTATTCAAAATAAATCCATCAGAATTTATTTTTCATATTTCATATTGATCTCTTTGATGATGTATAAAGTAAAATAAGAGACAATATCGACCGGTTTGCAACGATCAAAGGATATATGCATAAAAGGCCATACATGGGCCTAAAGCATGGTTGCTTGATAAATTTGATAAATAATAAAGGAAAGGATGATTTATAGAAGCCTACACTGTCATGGTGCCTTCCGTGATCACACCAGCCTCTGGCTGCTAGCTCCGCATTCAAGGAACACCCCAGACTATAACGCACACCTGTTCCTCATCACATCACCCCGCACTTCCCATCATTATGCACACCAGATCCTCATTACTACAGCCTATAACTGCCCTTCACAGCCTTCTCTTCAAGTAAAAACATTGCAGTGTATTATTCAATTAATTTTATTTGTAAATTTGATTAACAGAGTAAAAGGATGATCAAAGGATGATTTACAATAGCCTACATCAATAACAAAATTGACTATTTGATAAAATATAGAAAAGTAATTTGTCAATTAATTTGGATGGTGTGGGCTACAAAAACCCATGCATTTATGCATCTCACTCGAACATCAAACTTCTACCCCACAGTCAGCACACAGCTTCAGGGTTTTCTGTGAGCAAGACCGGCAAACAAAACTGTTGCACTGCACACAGTTCTCATTGGTCTTGTTCCCTGTGCACTTGCTGACTTGACACTGTATCTTCTTGCCGGGTGTGAGCTGCCAAGGCTTAGGAAGAGGAAGAATGGGACGTGCTGCCTCCTTGGCAATTTGCTTCTTGGCTGTCTTGGCGTTCATGTCGTTTTCACAAAGCTCACATGCCAGATCCATTTTGAAATGTCTTCTGCTGATTGTCTTATTGAGACATTGCTTGTATAGCACGTGTGCACTGACAGCAGCCATGTCTAAAAGGTTGTAGAACACCGCAACAGGCCAGCAATGAGTACCTCCTTTTACAGAGTACAGTCTTGCCATCTGGTCGAGGCTATCCATGCCCACCTATTGAAGAAAAAATAAGGTTAAGATTATATAGAAAAATAATACCAATAATAATAGCAAATATGGTTGCATAACAACAATGGATGGTGTCCTCCAATATGGTGAGTATAGGAAACTGGTCTGGCAGGGTACACTCACACTGTATATCTTTGTATAGTCATATTGACCTCTGACTCAACAGGAAGTAGAACACTGTAGAAACTGTACAAAAAAGAGTAAAAATATGTCGATGAAATAATGAAACAAAATAAAAACAGGATGTAGAACACAGTGGAAACTGTATGAAAAAGACTAAAAATCTATGGATGAAACAAAAGATACAGCTAAAGGTTCTAAAGATACAGCCTAATAGTTAGTCAATGCCAGTGGTCATTAGAGTTAACATAAAGGGCTAACTTTGTGAAGTTATATTTCAGTCCTTTTTTGACATAGCAACTAGTTTCATTGTCAGCCCTGCTCAGAAGTATGGCTTAGGGTCTGGAAATATTCTGGTGAGTAAATCTGATGTACGGTTCATGAGAAAAAGAATTTTAAAGGCGTTTATTAGCATTCGCTTGTGTTGAAAAATGACAGAATTCTGTCAGTTGCCATTTTGTCGACTTTTGAGATATCAACAAACAAATGCATATGGTCTTATATGGGGGTGGTATCTGGATGCACAATGAATATGAAGTGCAGAGGTTATTGTTCCAATATAGAATTGCACACATGCACATTGTGCATATGTACATTGTACAGTAACCAGCCATTTTGTCCGCCATTTTCCGTCTCTTATTCCTGAAAAGATTTTAGGGAGGCGTGTATAAGACGTGTTTGCCAAAAGACAAGTCAGTTGGATTTACGGTTCATGAGATTTTTGTAGCTTTGGACAATTTTCATTGTACAGAAAAAAAAGTTTTTCATAAAATACATTCACTGCGGTATTGAAGAGTTTTTCTGCGAAAAGTATCCCTTGTACATTACAGCGGGGGATGGAAAAACACTGCATTGTTCTAAGGCTTAACCCTAGGCTAAGGATTCACACTTGTATTCCTAAGCCCTAGGCTAACGGAAAAATACGACAATACCATTTTACATTCTATGATAAGCTGCAAATGTTACATTCTCTCTGGCATGGGAATAATGTTACAGTAGCCTACATCACTGAAACATGATCAATGTTACGCTACCACGATTTAATTAACGACTTCATGACATCAGCTGATCAAGATGCCCGCCCTGTCTGTATTTGTCAATGTCAATCTCAACTTTATTTATAAAACACATTTAAAACAACTGTCGTTGACCAAAATACTATATAGGGCAAAATATATAAAATAAATGAAATTTACAGGTAAAAAATGTACAGTATCTCACAAAAGTGAGTACACCCTCACATTTTTGTAAATATTGTACTCACTTTTGTTGCCAGCGGCTTAGACATTAATGGCTGTGTGTTGTGTTATTTTGAGGGGACAGCAAATTTACACTCTTATACAAGCTGTACACTCACTACTTTACATTGTAGCAAAGTATCATTTCTTCAGTGTTGTCACATGAAAAGATACTCAAATATTTACAAAAATGTGAGGGGTGTACTCACTTTTGTGAGATACTGTACATAGGTACACATAACAAGAAACAGACAAAATAGCAGCACAGACATTTGATGCCAACTCAGCTAGGATTAAAAGCCAGAATAAAAAGGTGTGTCTTTAGCAATGACTTAAAAGTGGATATAGTCTGGGCGTTTCGAATATACAGTGATAGGCTATTCCAGAGAATGGGACCACCCACCGCGAATGCTCGATCCCCTCTTGTTTTTAGCCTGGCTTTTGGGACAACAAAAAGTAGCAGACAGATATAAAGGGGCCAATCCATTTAAAGCCTTATAGACAAACATTAAAATCTTAGTCAATCCTGAAACAAACAGGTGTCCTGAAACAAAATTGGTGTTATGTGCTCCTGTTTTCTTATACGGGTTAAAAGTCGAGTGGCGGCATTTTGTACTAGCTGGAGTCGATTTAGGGTTTTCTGAGCTACCCCCAAGTACAAGGAATTACAGTAATCCAGCCAAATTGTTTGCTTGAACAACTTTGTTAAAACAACGCAACGAAAGAAAAACTTTACTGTATGCCATTCTTTTGACATACAGTATTTGCTAGATTTACATACAAATCTAGCAAAGATTTTTTGTTTTGTTCTTGACCCCATTTCACACTGTTTATTTTGTCACCGTTTTTCTGGGGTTAGCCCTGAAAAGTTGGTGCTAACCCTGTTCCAGAGCATGGCCAGCTAGCCCTAGGCTAAGGGTGGTGCCTTCCCACTTCAAAATATGCAAGTATGAACACTTGCTTAGCCCAGGGCTGAGGATGCTCTTAGCCCTAGGCTAAGGTGCAGTGTGAACACGCCTAGTGTGGTTGGATGTATTACACAATCCATCTCCAAAGCAAATGACCACAAGCAAATGAACAACTATAACATCAAAATAGATTTTTTTTTATATTAGATAATGTTCTTTACATTAGCTTACATAAGCTCTAACTATTTCTGTGTGCTCCACCTTATAATGTTCTTTAACTTATGTAAAGTATTATTGAAATTGTAATTTTGTTTCATTTATAATTTCCCCCACAAAGTTTTTCCTTTGAAAATGTAGCCTACACAATACAAATTATAGACACACCGCAGACCTATTTTGAAGGCAACATGAAAATCGGAAGTCTTATTGTTGCTGCCAAATGTATATAACGTTTGACTGCAGACTTTTATTTTGAAGCTAAAATACGAAAACCAGAGGTGTTATTGTTGCTGACGAATCTCTAATGTATATGCTTAATCTTAAGCATATTGCGATTATGGCAGTTTGAATTCTTAATATTCACTATTTGTATTAGGTTTTCAAGTCACAGATTAATCCAGATGAGTTTAGGCCTACCTGATAAAATGTAAAAGCTGTTCTGTAACCAGAACAAATGTGTTGGACAGGCACGTTTATCCTACTGACACAATGATTAGTAACATCAGCATGATGGACGGATAGCTAATAATTTTTTGCATGCATGGCTGCCTAAAACTATATAATAATAACAATATAGCATAATAATTGCTATATGATTCGAATAACCTCACCATGACATTTGGGCAATAGGATATTGGCATTCCACGTAACCACCCCATATTCACAGTGACAGTGGAATAGTGTGATTTAACAAGAGGCTTACAAAACACTAATTACAGAAACATTAATACATGGTGAATGAAACCATCAAGGATGTACAGTACCATTATGCAGTATGGCAGTACGCTGTAACACAAACAGGCACTGCACAGCCCAAATCAATGACATTACAGGTACCAAAGAAACAAGAACGTAATCACAACAACAATGTTCCTTCGACACTGTAAGCCCAGGTGTATTTTTCGTAGTTGATCGATTGAAACTGCCATACAAAACCTAGTTAAAAAAAAGCTAGTTGGGGATTTGGTCGACCCTTCCTCACAATTTTCATCTTTTCTTGAAAAAGGCTTTCTGAAAAAGGCTTTGACAGTAAATCTGCCACCAAATCCATTTCTTCTCCTCCATTGTGCGTTAAAAAACAACAGGGCTCAGTACAAATCTAAACAAAAAAAACTAACAGAAAGCACTACATCTAAAAATCTAAACAGCATGAAAGAAAGTTAAAATAAATCTTAGATGTTCCTACATTACGTCCTAACTAGTTTTACCTCAGTTAGGTAGCTGGCTCTCCGATCATACCACCTGAAAAATGCACACGTAGGCAACTAGGCAAGCTAGAAGGCGGCTGCGTGTCAAAGACCATGCTGATTATGGCAAACTCGAAATCTGATTGGTTGAAGAATATGGCAACAACATCCTCCCCATTTGCTTCAACAGAAGATGGGATTCACTTGAAATTCTATAGGCCTCAGGGTAGATTTTCACTCGGAGACAGCGCATGTGGAAAATCTGATTGGATAAAAGCTCTGATTTATCTGAGCTGCACTGGAAACAGCGCAACTGAGAGAATAGCAATGAAATTACGTCAATAGACTGATGGGAACAAACTTTTGTAAAATACGTAAAGCATTAATGAAAATATATAAAAAAAATATTATTAAATTATATAAATATAATTTTTTGATTCTGACATCACTAGGCCAGCAAAAAGGCCTCTGGTCAGCAGCAGTTTTAAAAAATATCTTCTTGTACCAAATAATCATATTATCAAGTTGTCAATGTTTTGTGATTATTAGCGACAATTTTTACTAACGTGTCATTATTTATCATTTCTGAAATTTCTGACATAGTTAAAAGATACAACCCCATTCCCAATTATCGTCTACCTTAATATTTTGTTCAATTGCATTATATATATATATAATATTTTATTGATGTTGCAAAATGACAAACTAGAAAGACTACAAAGTTTTACCTACTTTACTTGCCTTCCGGTAAAGAAAAAAGACTGATCAACTAAACATTACATGATGTCTGGTCTGTCACGTGCTATTTCATGATTTGCAACTTGTCTGCTAAAGTTTGTTTATCAAACAAAGTCACATACAGATGACAAGATGAGTGACTAAGAGACAGGAAGGTAATAAAGATTTGAACTTCCAGTCAGATTGGTGAATCGTCTTGTTCAACCATCTTTGGTCGCAGACACATTTGGTCCCAGAATCCAGTGGAATGAAAACAAGCATTGCTTGTTGTGCTCATATGTTTGCATACCCTGGCAGAAAATGTGACATTTTGGCATTGATTTTGAAAATATGACTGATCATGCAAAAAAACTCATTTATTGAAGGATAGTGATCATATGAAGCCATTTATCATCACATAGTTGTTTGGCTCCTTTTTAAATCATAATGATAACAGATATCACCCAAATGGCCCTGATCAAAAGTTTACATACCCTTGAATACATACGGTGACACACACAGGTGACACACACCGGTGAAAATTGCAATTAAATGTGAATTCCCCACACCTGTGGCTTTTTAAATTGCAATTGCTATCTGTGTATAAATAGTCAATGAGTTTGTTAGCTCTCACAAGGATGCACTGAGCAGGCTAGAT
Source organism: Esox masquinongy (assembly GCA_016801175.1). Classification (NCBI taxonomy): domain Eukaryota; kingdom Metazoa; phylum Chordata; class Actinopteri; order Esociformes; family Esocidae; genus Esox; species Esox masquinongy. The sequence continues at coordinate 14,594 of JACXGI010003964.1, forward strand.
ACTGAGCCATGCGGAGCAGAAAAGAAATGTCAAAAGACCTGCATAACAAGGTAAAATAACTTTATAAAGATGGAAAAGGATATAAAAAGATATCCAAAGCCTTGCAAATGCCAGACAGTATTGTTCAATCACTTACTAAGAAGTGGAAAATTCAGTGATCTCTTGATACCAAGCCAAGGTCAGGTAGACCAAGAAAGATTTCAGACAAAACTGCCAGAAGAATTGTTCGGGATACAAAGAAAAACCCTCAGGTAACCTCAGGAGAAATACAGGCTGCTCTGGAAAGAGACAGTGTGGTTGTTTCAAGGAGCACAATATGACGATACTTGAACACAAATGAGCTGCATGGTCAAGTTGCCAGAAAGAACCTTTTACTGCGCCAATGCCACAAAAAAGCCCGGTTAAAATATGCCCGACAACACCTTGACACACCTCGCAGCTCCTAGCACACTGGCATTTGGAATTACGAGACCAAAATAGAGCTCACTGATGTTTTGGGGGTGTGTGAGCTCTAAAGGCACGAGGAATCTTGTGAAAATTGATGGCAAGATGAATGCAGCATGTTATCAGAAATTACTGGCAGACAATTTGCATTCTTCTGCACGGAAGCTGCGCATGGGATACTCTTGGACTTTCCAGCACGAGACTTTCCAGCACAAGAACTAATACTGTGCAGACTTTTGAACAGGGGTCAGTTCATTTTTTTTCTTTGTTTCCATGTTTTGTTTTATGATTGTGCCATTCTGTTATGAGCTACAGTTGAATGTGAATCCCATAAGAAATAAAAGACATGTGTTTTCCCTACTCACTCATGTTTTCTTTACAAATGGTACTGTACATATATTACCAATCCTGTCAAGGTTCTGAACATGTGTACAAACTTGTTTTATAATAACACTAACAGTCTCTCATTAATATGCTTCTGTCTACAAAAGCACACCCACTTGAAGATTTATTGGTCAATGGATTGGACGTTTTGTGCAATATGAGTATTGTTTTAAGCGAATTTCACAATATCCCAAATGATGGAAAATCCAATATGGCGGACATCATGAGTCCCGTTGGCAAAAATGTTCCTTGTGAGGAGATGGACATATGAAACGAGTTTCATGAATCTAGGACACAAGGCGTGGGTGTGGTGAGCATGCAAATATGGCCACTTTGGCTTATTTTAGTGCCATCATGTCTCCGATATGCATGCCATTGCACAACATAATTTGCGAGTTGCAGACATTTTTTGAGATAAAGATTTTTTAAGATATTGGTCCATTGGTCATCCACACTAAATTACATGCAGATCTGGTGGACTAAAAAACTAAAAGGTTTTAAAGAGAATGTCATTACATAGCAGTAACTGTATATGACATGGCTGCAGTATGTCCTGTATGCAAATTGTAAGTTGTCAGCAGAAAAATCTGTCAGCAGAAAAAGCTGTTAGGATTCTTATACAATTGGCATTTCTCACTACACATAATTTAAGTAGAACATATGGTTCCTATATTATACATGCATATGAATCCGGCCTAAGCACTTTGCAAGAGGAATCAGTGTTTCAGTATTTGCTTTTCTATGACTCAAATGACACATCCACCAGTTAAAAGAGAAGATAAACACAGACTTTAGGAGTACTTTTGTCACACACATTGAACTTACTGCTTATCAGTTGAATGTTATAACACTGCAGTACGAAGGAAATGAGTGCTATATTTTGATATAATGCCTATAGGTAGCTATTTCCTGAACTGTTAGAAACACAGAAAATGCACATCCCTAGTACTTTAAGCAGCACAACATATTATCATGCATACAATTTGATAGTCCGACCTTGGGAGAACTTGCCCTCCATAATAGTCTTGTAGAAATTCTTGCTATCAAGCCCTAGTGTGCCAAAATGGCAATGGTATATCAAAATATAAAGAAGATCCCTCACCAGAGGTATGTATAAGAATAAATTGACAGTATACATACACCATAGCACAAGATATATGACTAATGAGCTTCATAACAACACTATAGGCTAAGCACTTGTTGGCTGCATTCCCTTCACGCTGCAGTCCAACTCATCCCTAACTCTCAATTGGGTTAAGGTCTGGTGATTGTGGAGGTCAGGTTATTGATGCAGTACCCCCACTCTCCATCTTGGTCAAGTAGACTGATTTGCGCTATCTCCTCTGAACAGTTCTCCTCTGAGGTGTCTGTTACTTTGATCTCTGTGAAGCTTCTATTTGGGCTGCAATCTGAGGTGCAGTTAATAGCCAATTTCTGTGACTGATAACTCTAACTCTGCAGCAGGGTTAATTCTGAGTGTCCATTTCCTCTTGCTGTCCTCATAATAGCTAGTTTCATCATATAGCTTGATGGTTTTTGAGACGGTGCTGGTAGAAACTTTCAAAGTTCTGCAAATGGTCCAGATTGATTGATCTTCATGTGTTAAAGTAATGATGGACGGTTTCTCTTTGCTTATTTGTGCTGTTTGGCTACCATAATATGGCATACTACAGTATAGACATAATGATGGTCTTCTGGATTCCAAACCTACCTTTCACAAAACAACTGATTGGCTCAAACGCTATAAGAAAAGAAATTCCACAAATTCACTTTTAACAATACACACGTTAATTACAATGCATTCCGTTTTCCCCACTGGAGTCGGAGTCAAGGCCCGAGCCATCTTCGGAGGGGAATGATCGGCAGGCATTTTCTACCGGTGGCCCAGAAAAACTGAAAAATGTAGTCATCGGCGATTCCATTACCCGCAGTATTAGACAAAAGAATCAACTGGCCGTCGTACACTGTTTACTGGGGGACAGAGCCACCGACTTAGCCGCAAATCTGGGGTTGGTGCTAGCGAAGTCTAAAACTGGCAAGTATAGACAGTACAGAGATATTGTTATTCACGTTGGCACCAACGACGTTAGGATGAAACAGTCAGAGGTTATGAAGCAGAACATAGCATCAGCGTGTAAACTAGCTAGAAAGATGTGTCGGCATCGAGTAATTGTCTCTGGCCCCCTGCTAGGGGTAGTGACGAGCTCTACAGCAGACTTGCGCAACTCAATCGCTGGCTGAAAACGAGTTCTGCCCGTCGCAGGAGGTATAGTTTGTAGATAACTGGCTCTCTTTTTGGGACTCTCCCAGAAATATGGCCAGGCCTGATCTGCTGAAGAGCGACGGACTCCATCCTAGCTGGAGTGGTGTTCTTCTTTTATCTAGGAACATTGACAGGAGTCTCACTCCTATAGCCTCACCATGAGATAGGGTGCAGGACAGGCCGCAGGCTGTTAGCCAGCCTGCTAGCATAGTAGAGTCTGTCGATAGCATAGCTAGAGTAGTTAGCACAGTTTTGCCTATTGCGACTGTGACTCGTTCCAGGCTGAGAAAAGTTAAACAAGGTAGTGGTAACAATAGCAACCTTATTAAGATAAAGCCTTCCTCCACCTCGGTCAGAAATAAAAATGACTGTATTACCTCACATCTCAAAATGGGACTCCTAAATGTTAGATTCCTTGCTCCAAAGGCAGTTACAGTAAATGAATTAATCTCTGATCATAAACTAGATGTTATTGGCTTGTGTGAAACATGGCTAAAGCCTGATGAATTTACTGCCCTAAATGAGGTAATATTTACTGCCCTATATGAGCTAATATTTATGATAGTAAATATAAATGTACTCTTAAACACATCACTGGTTTTCATTCTTTTGAAGTTTTACTCATGAAAGTTAACCAGGCTGATAAATCGTTTTACATAGCTACTATTTACAGGCCCCCCGGGCCATACACAGTTCCTCAGTGAGTTTCCAGAATTCTTGTCTAATCTTGTAGTTATGGCAGATAGTATTCTAATTTTTGGCAATTTCAGTAGTCATATGGAAAAGTCCAATGACCCTCTTCAAAAAGGCTTTGAAGCCATAATTGACTCAATGGGTTTTATCCAACATGTCTCAGGTCCAACGCACTGCCACAATCATACCTTAGTTTTAGTCCTGTCACGAGAAATAGATATTGTAGATCTAATAATTTCCCCCCAAAATCCTGGAATATCGGATCACTGTCTTATTACATTTACCGTTAAAACAAGAAATCCACTTGCTCCGCAAACAATGAGTTTCAAAAGCCGTACTATAAATTCTCGGACTACAAACAGATTTCTTGATATTCTTCCAAGCTCGCTCATCAATGACAGAGTAAATAAATCCGCAAACAATTTAATCGAGGATCTAAACTCAACATTGCGAAATACTTTAGATACGGTTGCACCACTAAAAACAAAAGAAATACGCAACAAGAAACTTGCTCCCTGGTACACAGACAATCTACTCGATCAGCTTATTTCTCCAACCTGATTGAGGTGAACAAAAACAATCCAAAATTTCTCTTCGATACAGTAGCAAAGTTAACAAAAAAGCAACGCTCAACAAGTGAAGTGGGTCTTCACTTTATCTGAAATGAATACATGAAGTTATTTGATGAAAAGATCATCAGCATTAGAAAACAAATAACTGACTCCTCCTTAAATAGGTATAGTTCCCAAAATCTCAGTTGTCCTGAGAATGTCCTGAACCTCCCTGACCAGGTCTCAATGGGGACACTTGAATTTTTTGATCCTGTATCGCTCGACACATTCACAAAATTTGTAATCAGTTCTAAACCCACAAATTGTCAGCTAGATCCGATTCCAACAAAATTACTTAAGGACCAATTTCCAGTGCTATGTCAGCCAATGTTGAACATAGTAAATTGCTCCCTTTCCTCCGGATGTGTACCAAACTCACAAAAAATAGCGGATATTAAGCCTCTTCTAAAAAAAATCTAATCTGGATACAGACATATTAAACAATTATAGGCCAATATGGAACCTCCCGTTCCTCTCAAAAATCTTAGAAAAATGTGTTTCCCAATAACTGAATGCCTTCCTGAAGACAAATAACATTAATAAAATGCTGGTTCCAAATCCATCCTGTTGCTTCTTGATCTTAGTGCTGCTTTTGACACTATTGATCACTCCCTTCTCTTAGAGAGACGGGAAACCCATATTGGGATTCGTGGACATGTTCTAGCCTGGTTTAAATCTTATTTATCTGAAAGATATCAGTTCGTATGTGTGAATGGCATATCCTCTGACAAATCAAAGGTATGTTTTGGTGTTCCTCAAGGCTTGGTTCTGGGCCCATTATTATTCTCACTATATATGCTGCCTCTGGGTGATGTAATCCGGAATCACAATGTCAATTTTCACTGTTATGCTGATGACACAGTTATATATTTCGATGAAGCATGGAGAATTCCCAAAATTAGCTACTATGGAAACATGCATTTCAGATATTAGGAAGTGGATGACAGAGAACATCTTGCTTTTAAACTCAAGAAAAACAGTAATGCTCGTTTTAGGACCCAAGAAACCAAGAGCTTTGTTGGCAGATCTCACTGTGAACCTCGACGGCTGCATGGTCGTATCCCAAAAAACTGTAAGAAACCTCGGCGTTACCCTTGACCCTGACCTCTCCTTTGATGAACATATAAAATATATCTCAAGATTTGCTTATTTTCATCTTCGAAACATTGCAAAAATCAGAAACTTTCTATCAAAAACTGATGCAGAAAAACGAATCCATGCTTTTGTTTTTCTATGCAGCATAATTTGCCTCTGCTCATGCAGTACACAGAGTTCCTGCATTCAAAACTCAAAGGCGGCCGCCTCTGTGTCAGCATGGTAAAACATGATTTTGCCCTCATACATAAAATACCAGCGAAATACTGCATCGAATGTGACCAAAGGAGGAATCTTTTCCATATTGGCAGTGTTGCAAGATGGGGAGATTTCCCCAAAAATTGGGCTACTTTAAATGGGCTTGGGCTGGTCGATTTACAGATAGGATAGTAGGCTATAGAATGCATAGTTTGAGTGTTTTTGTGTGGAGTCCACGGGAGATGACAAACGAATATGACTGGTGAAAAGACGATCAGATACAGTGTAAAAAATTTAAAATTAACATACAATGCTCAAAAAAATTAAGGGAACACTTAAATTACACTTCAGGTCTCAATGAACAAAATATATTAAAGATCAGAATCTTTACTGTACATTGTGTAATTTGTTGAGAACAAAATGACATATCACCAAAAAAAATCACCAACCGATTGAGGGCTGGATTCAAACTCACACCGAAAATCAAAGTAAACAATTGAAATCACAGGCTGTCCCAACTTGTGTGAATTTCATCACAGCAACTCATAATGTGACTCAGTAATTTGTATGGCTCCCACATGCCAGTATGCACTCCCGACAATGTCTGGGCATGCTCCTTATGAGACGGCGGATCGTGTCCTCTGGGATCTCCTCCCAGACCTGAATCAGGCCGTCAGTGAGCTCCTGGACAGTCATGGGCACCACTTGGCGGCATCGGATACACTGATAAATAACATCACAGAAGTTCACAATTGGATTCAGGTCTGGGGAATGTGAAGGCCAGTCAATGGCATCAATGACATCGTCATCCAGGACCTGCCTACACACCCTGGCCACGAGGCCGGGCATTATTACTGCACCAGAAGGAACCCAGGGCCCACTGCACCAGCGTAAGGTCTGTCCATGGGTCTGAGGATTATATCCCGGTATCTAACAGCAGTCAGCGTACTGTTGGCTAGCACGTGGAGGTCTGTGCGGCAAAGGATGTGTCTCCCCAGACTATCACTGACCCACCGCCAAACCAGTCATGCTGGATGATGTTGCAGGCAGCATAACGTTCACCACGGCGTCACCAGACTCCTTCATGTCTGTCACATGTGCTCAGTGTGAACCTGCTTTCATCTGTGAAGAGAACAGCCAGTGGCGGACCTGCCAATTCTGGTGTTCTCTGGCGAATGCCAATTGAGCTGCACAGTGCTGGGCTGTGAGCAAAGGTCTCACTAGAGGACGTCGGGCCCTCATGCCACCCTCATGGAGTCTGTTTCTGACAGTTTGGTCAGAAACATGCCCACCAGTAGTCGGCTGGAGGTCATTTTGTAGGGCTCTTGCAGTGCTCCTCCTGTTCCTCCTCACGCAAAGGAGCAGATACCGGTCCTGCTGCTGGGTTGATGCCCGCCCTTCTACGGCCCTGTCTAGCTCTCTTTGTGTAACAGCCTGTACCCTGGTATCTCCTCCATGCTCATAGGACTGTACTGAGTGACACAGCAAACCTTTTGGCGACGGGACGTATGGATGTGCCATCCCGGAGAAGCTGGACAACCTGTGCAACCTGAATGGACTGCAGGTACCACCTCATGCTACCAGTAGTGAAAAGGACAATAACAAAACGCAATACTAGAGAAGAATCAGTCAGAACAGAGAGAGAGCAATTGTCTGTGGCCACCACCTGCAAAGCCGTGCCCTTTTTGGGGGTTGTCTTGGTGTTGCCTCTCCAGTGCAACTGCTGTCACTTTCATTTGCACCAAAACAGGTGACATTGAGTCAATCAGGGTCCGAGCTTAACACCCACCAAGTGACAAATGCGGTAGATTTTACAGTAAGTCTCAGAAGGCTAGCGTTAACTAATGCTAATTAGCGTTTCTAGGTACACTTTTTAGCAAAGTCAATGCTTTAGCTTATATGGCTAACACCAACTGGTGTTAGCACAGTCGGAGTGCTACTAAACTGTATAGTAACGTTAGCTAAAACTAACTAACCAGCTAACGCAACGTAACATCAGTGTTACTGTTTGCAAATAGGTTAGTTGCCTTAGTAGAATGTGCCCATTTGAACTGAGATATTGAACCGTAGCCTTGTAACCCATTTTGTTTGGCAGACAATCTAGTTAGCTAGCTACCCGTTTCTTCTGTCGTCTCTGGCCTCCCATGTGTGATTATCAGGAAGTGTGTGCAAAGGATTGTGGTCATTGTTGTCTAAATCACCAGATTTTGGTTTGAATAGGGTGAATCTGCCTTTTAAGAAACTACATTTCCCTTCTCTCTGGTGAGACATGGATAACTTGTGTAGAAAAGCAACGCACCAGAAATTATGGGGCCAAAACCGAACAGCATCACCTTAATGTTTTAATACAATTAAACTTAACTTAAGCTTACGTGACTAAATATCCATATTCCTTCAATGTGATTATAAGCTGTCCATTACATATCACTGGCAGGCACTGAAATAAATTATTCCATATTTTGGACAATTTCTGACTGATGTTGACTACTTAAAACGTCTACTCCTGAACCACATACCCGTGTGCTCAATCGGAAAATACTTGTAGACAGTATGTCCTGCCAAGGTTCTGAACATGTGTAGCAAGTTGTATTATAATACGATCAACGGTGTCTCATTAATATGCTTAAGTACAACACCACGCCCGCTTGGAGGTTTATTGGTCACTAGCAACACATTTTTTGACATACTGGCTCAGCCTACACATCTTTTAAAGACCTTGGTCTATAGAAGCCAAATATCAAAGGATGTGAAGATCAGACATTTGGTGCTATAGGATTTTCGTTTTAAGCGTTTTTCACAAAATCCAAAATGGCGGAATATCCAATATGGTGGACTTGGAGTCCCATTGGCAAAAATGTTCCTTGTGAGGAGATGGACTTATGGAGCAAGATTCATGAATCTTGGACACATGGCGCGGGCGTCCTAGATTCACCCAACTTATTGTGGGAAGCTGGTGGAAGGCTGGTCGAAACGTTTGACCCAAGTCAAACAATTTAAAGGCAATGAAATCAAATACTAATTGAGTGTATGTAAACTGTAAACAAACTCATTGGGAATAATAATAATAACTTTATTTGGATAGCACATTTCTAGTACAGTTACACAAAGTGCTTTACACACAATAAAAATATATATAAAAAAAATGATGTAAGAAGAATAAACACTATCTAAAATCACAATGATAAAATGTTCATAAAAGCCATCTTGAATATAATGTCGTAGTACCTCTGACATTCTGTGGAGGGCTGGGGCCCGTATAGCAAAGGCCTGGTTCCCTTTAGTTTTCAGTCTAGACTCCGGAACAGCCAGACATCCTATTTCAGCTGATCTGAGAGGCCTAACAGTGCAGTATAGTTTGAACATGTCACTAATGTAATCAGGTGCCAGACCATGTAGTGTCTTAAAAGTGGTAAGTAGAATTTTAAAATCTACTCTGAAATTCACCGGTAACCAATGTAGAGCCGCCAACACTGGGTTATATGGGACCTTGATTTAGTCCTTGTAAGAAGTCTGGCAGCTGAACTCTGTACAACATGGAGTTTACCCAGGGACTTATTGTTGGCATGTAAACAAAACAAAGCATTACAGTAGTCTAGGCGAGATGAAATGACAGCATGTATGATTTTCTCAGTGTCCTCAAAAGATAAAACTGATATTACTTTGGCAATGTTTCTAAGTTGGTAAAAGCATGACTGCACCAGTTTTTTTGTGTTATATACAAATGTTAATTCTGGATCAAAGAAAACTCCCAAATTTCTGGCGACAGGCACAATATTTTTTGCTAGTGATCCTAAAGCCAACCAAACTTCATCCGAAATAGATAATTAAAACTTCGGTTTTATTCGTGTTTAAATGAAGAATGGTATTGGACATCCAATTTGTAACCTCTTAAAAGCAATTATGCAGAACACACAAATTGCTCAAATCTTTTGTCTTATACAACTGCGTATCATCTGCATAACAGTGAATAGAAATGTCATGCTGCCGAATTATACTACTGTACCTAATGGAAGCATATAGAGAGAAAACAGGATTGGCCCCAGGATGGAACCCTGCAGAACACCGTATATGACAGGCACAGAGGACACTAGTGTTAATGGACACTACAAATGCTCTATTTGACAGATACGACTTGAACCAATTTAGTGCAATCCCTGAGATCCCAATCCAATTTCTAAGTCTGTCAATTAAAATGTTGTGGCCTATAGTGTCAAAAGCTGCACTAAGATCCAGTAACAAGACTGAACATTCTCCAGAGTCAGCATTCAACAACAAGTCATTTGTAACCTTAACAAGAGCAGAATGTGATGAAAGAAATAAAAGCTGAAACAAATCATTCTTTTATTATTCGGACATTTCACATTCTAAAAATTAAGTGGTGATCCTAACTGACCTAAGACAGAATTTTTATTAAGATTACATTTCAGGAATTGTAAACAACTGAGTTTAAATGTATTTGTCTAAAGTGTATGTAAACTTCCGAATTTAACTGTATTTACCATATGATGATATACATCACTAATGAACTGTAGGCTAAGCAACAACACTAAGCTCAATTGCTTTATCTCCCCGACATGTGAAAATACTGAAACAAAGACAGTAGCCAGTCAGGAAGTCACTGGGACAACAAAATGTACAGTACTAGTGAAACGTTTGTACACACCAACTCTTTCAAGGATATTTCTTTATCTTGACTATGTTCCTTAGTCTAGAATAATAGTGAAGACATCAAAACAAGTATCACATGGAATCATTTAGTAACCAATAAAGTGTTAAACAAATCAAAATACATTTATATTTTAGATTCTTCAAAGTAGCCACACTTTGCCTTGATAACAGCTTTGCACTCTTGGCATTCTTTCTACTGGTTTTCTAAGGTAGTCATCTGGAATGCTTTCCAACAGTCTTGAAGGATTTCCCACATATGCTAAGCACTTTTTGGCTACATTTCATTCACTCTGCGGTCCAACTCATCCCAAAACATCTCAATTGGATTGAGGTCTGGTGATTGTGGAGGCCAGGTTATCTGATGCAGCAGCACCACTCTCCTTGTTCAAATAGCTTGATTCACACAGTCTCCTCTGACCAGTTAATGATTAGATGTGTCCGTTACTTGACCAATGTGAAGCTTTTATTTGGGCTGCAATCTGAGGTGCAGTTAATCTCTGGTGAAACTACCGGGGTGGCAAGAGGTGGCAGCTGCCACCCTAAAAAAAAATTTGCCACCCCACTCGCCATCCCAGTTGTCAGTGTCTGCTATAATATATTCATATTTATTTGTATTGAATGGTATTATATTTTTTCCTACTTTAGTTGTTAATCTCTATGGTAACCCATTCCAATATCTTTGATTCCCCCCTTCCCCTTAAAATGGTTCGTGTCCAGGAGTCCGCCTGCACCTGTTACTGTGCTGCTCCCCCTCCCTTCCAGTGAAAACCCTGGGCATCCATCTATGATACTCATAGTAAGCAATGGAGCAGTCAGGTTCTCACTAAACAAATGTAGCAGTAATAAAAGAAGATATTGCTGCAAAAGTTTACCAAATATACAATACAAAATTTTATAAACTTGCATTAGCAGCAGACATTTTTTATAGTTAAGATGTCTGAAATCGTCTACTAGCTAATAGTGCTGTGCCAATACAATGATTTAATGTAAAATCGTGATTCTTTTTTTCACAATATTGTATCGATATTCTGATTATCTGAGAATCGATGTTTATTTATTTATTATGCTGTCGATAGCCGTCTTTTAAATTACTGTAGCGGTCGCTGAACGGGCGTATTTCTTTAACAATAATAGTTGAGTATATATATCACAAAATCTACCTGATAAAAGCCTGTTACTGTATTCTCATGGATGTCATCATTAATAAGAAACCAGAAAAGGGTATGCTGTCATTTGACTTTTTTTTTATTAATAGCCTTACGCAAAATGCTAGCGCCAAAGCAGCCACAACTTTTTATGTTAGAAGAGATTGTTTCTGTGTTGTTTGGTGATACGAGGTTAGAAACGTCCTTGCTCTTTGAAAGTGATAATGATGTCGAGGTAAGAAATAAACTTATAAGTTTTGTGTTGTCCATATTTTATCCTGTGAAATGTTGGTAATATCTTTTAGATGACAACAGCAACCCTGTCGTGATAACTTAATGGACAAGCACATCAGCTGTGGAGCTCGAATGGTTGTTTGCTCAGTCTTGTGGCGCTTTTCCACTGCATGGTACCGGCTCGACTCTACTCGCCTCACCTCTACTCGCTTTCAGAGCTTTTCTACTGCATGGTACCAGCTCGATTCGGCTCGCTTTTTTTGCTTTTCCACTAGCCAAAAGTTGGGATACCAGGTACTGGTACCAGGTACATTTTTTAGTATCTGCTTCGTCAAGGTTCCAAGCGAGCTGAGGCGATAACAAAAGGTGACGTGGAAACACAGAAGACTTCTGATTGGACAAGAGTGACTCAAAGCGTACAGCAACGCAAAACAAGCTGTTCTGCTGTTAGCCGTCCCGTGTCAGAGAATGGTTTTATGAGACGAGAACTGCGTGTCTTTGCGGGTCTGGCCCAGGAGTCCTTGCATTGAAATAGGTTAATTTCAGAGTCATTGCACAGGACCAGACTCGTCATTTGAGCCATCGTATTTTCCCAAAACTCCTCTCGGTTTGGACCTATGTACTGGCGTTGAAATCAACTCGTTATCCCCGTGAGAGAACCACAAACACATGCTGTTTTTGTAGCTTATAAAAGGGCCTAGACTTTTTCCTCTGCGTTTTTCTATAGGCTATGTGGCATACATTGCACTGGTCAAAATAGTCATGTCAAGCCAAACAGAAGCAGTCTACCAAGCTTTCTAACTATTTTTGCAGTCTGCAATGTATTAAGACCAAAGTTACTGCTCACACGTGCTTCCTCGCTACTACCGGTACTAACGCTGCCTTGTTTACAGTAGGCTACTCTTGAGTCAGTCGGCGTGGTATTATAGCCGGCAATTAATAAGGCAATTAGTTATACCTTTCAATCGAGGTGGAGGAGTTATGTAGGTTGTTAAATGTGTTGGTGTTGAGTTGTTAAGTGTATACAAAACAAATGATAATATTCCAAGTTACATTAATGTGTTGTCAAATTAAAGAAGAGTACGTGCTAACCAAGTAAACTTGTAATTGTAATTTGGTTTTGGTTTTTGTGCTATGTTTGTCAGTTTGAAATGAGTGAAGAAAATATAATTTATTTTGAGAATTTTCAGTAATCAACAGCAGCATTCTAGATTTCTATTGGGGTCTACTAAAGGGGGTCTAAATTTAGAAGTAAGGAGTTGCTAATGTGGATTAGCTAAAGATTGTCTTTCAAGTATATAGCCTAATATTATTTGAGGTTTTCTTTAGCACTTCAATAATTGCAACATGTGTATCGTGATACATATCGTATTGCAAGGTACTTGTCAATACCTACCCCTACTAGCTAATGTAAGGCAATCTTCAATATTATTGGTGAAGATAGCTTGCTAGCAAATTTGCAGATGAAGTAGCTTGTAGCTAGTAGCCATCATTGCTTTATAGCTAGTAAAGGGGCATTGAACAATCTTGATGTAGCTTGCTCCGGTCCTCGAGTACCTCCAACAGCACACATTTTTGTTGTAGCCCTGGACAAGCACACCCAATTCAACTCAATGAGAGCCTGATAATTAGCTGACAAGTAGAATCAGCTGTGCTTGGCTGGGGCTACAATGAAAATGTGTACTGTTGGGGGTGCTTGAAGACCGTAGTTGGGAACCACTGTGATATGGCACCTAGGGTTGTCACGGTTATGACATTTTAGCGGATGCTTAATTGTCGTACATATAATTGCGATTAACGATTTAATTGTTTATGTTGTAGGCCTAAATTGTATGCCACTGTTATAGTGTGAGCCAAATAATATTATAGGCCTAAAATTACACATGGATGGATCCGGAGATGGTTCTTCAGATTTGTGGTTTTTGCGCTTTTTCCACCTTTCTGGTGCAAATCCGGTAATTCGCCTCCTTGAAATTATTGGGCTCACCTCTTTCATTTAGCTTAAAATCAAAATGCGCCCAGGGCGGTGGAATTGTGAAAGGCTTTGGTGGTAGTTCGGTGGTAGTTCCGCGAACTACCCCTAAATCAATGTTGTTAACGACTGCTCTTCACAAAACACAAAGCAGTGACAATTACATTTTCCTGCGCATCGTGACATTTCATCTCTCGCTTTTCTGGAAATATTATAGCCTAGTTATTTGAAATAGCCTTCCTCACATAGCAAAACGTGTTTCAACGTTCAGTTAATAAAAAATGTACAAGGACGATTCATTTTCAAACGTTATTATGAAATAGGACAACAGATATTTCTATCCATGCATTTTCTAATTAGTAAATATGGATGGAAATGACAAAAATGTCGACTTACAATATTAGTAAAAATATTTTACACACACTTGAGTGTTTTTTCTTTTGTCAATCAGAGTTGATGCCACAAATCTATTAAATAATAATGTTGCAAAATTACATAACGGTGCATTGATGCAAAACAGTTCTAAACTTGGTTTAAACATACTGGAACTAAGAAGCAAATATATTTCAGTTAATGATCTGTGCCCATTACTTCCCACAGGGCTGACAAACGCTCTTTTGTGCCCATGCGCTGGACATCCTAACTGATGGAAACGGACATATTCTGCATGGTATTTGTTGAGATCTTTCTAACATTTGGCATAAAAATCCCTCATTCAGATTGGAAACATGTTTTGTACTGTTCAAAAAGATTGTTGTCATAAAAATAATTGCGTTCTGGCTCAAATAATAACAATCAGGCAATAATTGCGACAGCCCTAATGCCACCGTTGAATTTCAAATTGCCACCCCTCTGCCACCCCATGCAAAATTTTCTAGAAACGCCACTGCAGTTAATTGCCAATTTCTGAGACTGCTAACTCTAATGAACTTATCCTCTGCAACAGAGGTAACTCTGGGTCTACCTTTCCTGTGACAGTCCTCATGAGAGACAGTTTTATCATAGCACTTGATAGTGCATTGGAAGAAAGTTCTGGAAATCTTCCAGATTGACTGACCATTTCTAAAAGTAAATGATTTACTTTAGTTTCTCTTTGCTTATTTCAGCTGTTCTTGCCATAATATGGATTATCACATGTATACCAAATCTACCTTGACACTGAACAGCTAACTGGCTCAAACGTTGTATGAAGGAAAATAATTCCACAAATGAATTTCTAACCTTCATTCCTTTTAATTAAAATGCATTCCGGGTGATTAGCTCATGAAGCTTGTTGAGAGAATGCAAAGAGTGTGCAATGCTGTCATCAAGGTAAAGAGTGCCTACCTTTACCCTTTGATCCGTACGATCACATGGGTGTGATTAGAACGTAGCATTAGAACGCACCATTAGAATGTCTAGGTACGAATGGTGCAACAATCACTGGTCAGATCGTGCTTTTATTTACTCATACTTAGCTCAAATAGTGCTTATAACTTTATTTCCTCAATGTAATTGTTTGAAGATTTACATTGTGATATTAACGATGTAGCAAACGTTCAAATCGGGACAAGAAGGGTTACTTACACAACAACATGCAGCCAACACCAGCAGTTATATTTTGCTAAAATAAACATAATACATCAATCAAAGACGAGTGATATTAGCAAATAGAACAACTTACCATTTTCTGGGAGTGCTGATGACCGGTCAAAATCATTGTGTAAAAACGTTCTATAAGTTACGTTACGCAAAGGTAGCTAACGTTTGTGGACACTACCATGTTTGTTTATCAACCAAAGATAAAGGTGATAAGATGAGTAACTCTGCGACCGGATGGTCATTTACATTTGCTCGTCATCCGGAAAGATTTGCTAGTCTTTGGACAGAGATACCTTACAACTCCCAGAATCCAGTGCAATGTAAATAAACATGGCTGTGCACATAGACCATATAGACAGTAATTAGCTAAAACAAAAGCTCAACATAGTCTTCAAAAACCTATTTTTCACTGATCGTATTTGTCCATTACAAAATATGCAAGAATCGGAATTCATAATTTGGCATAAACTAGTTGGTGTATGTTTTATTGGTACAAGTGAAGCATGCCAATATCTTTTGCGACGCAATCTTCAGGAGAAGGACAGTATTTTTTACGGTTGGTCAATACTCACGGTGGGGGGCTGTTAAATAATATTTGAAACTTACATGTGAAAAGGTAGTGAACTGGTAGGTCTCCACTGAACTGTTGAAACCCTTACAGGGTTCAACAATAAGATGGCCCGCTGGCCTGGGGCCAGTAAGACCTAATGTCGGGCCAGTACACAAAAGACACTCACTGGCCCGTAGGGGCCAGTGCTCAATTTCCCCATTAAAATTCATAGTATCTTATTAAAACATTTGCTTGTCATCTTTGTCACTCTTCCCTCATAGTGCATTCTAGAGCCGGAACCAAACATGGGATTATACCGGATCGTACGGGGAAAAGCAAACACGATCATGTTTGAAAGAACAGGTTCCGTGGGTCAAAAACAATAATGGCAAGGTACACGTACTGCCGTACATGTCATGCATTGCTGACGAAAGCCAATAAGGCAGGGTCATTTTTCAAGGGAACGAACAACTACCGAAAACCTGTCCTTAAGTTCTTGCATCTTGTCCTCTGTATTGGAGCCAAACGAGCTGCTGACAACCCTGCTGCTGCACCAATGATCCTTTGCCTGCTCCGAATGAATGAGGTGGCACATAGCCAAATTTGAAAAACTAATTATGACTGCTTACTATGTTATGAAGAGGGAGAAACCATTCATATGTAAATTACATAGTCCGTAAATACGGATAGAGAAACCATATGGACAAAAAGTCAGTCAACCAATTAGTGTAACTACTGTCTTGCACCATATTTATGTATCCATAAACATATTATATAACTAAATTATTTTATTATTATTACTAAAGTAATGATGTGCATTGCATTATATCTATGTAAACAGCAATTGCTTGTATCAGTTCTGAGGTCTCACATCACATGCAAAACTGTGGTATGAATCAATATTCTGATGTTTTGATATTTACATACAATATTTCTGTACAATACAATTGTATTTTGTTGTGTTTTTTTTAATTCAGTTCGGGCCAGTAAAAATACAGTCCGGGCCAGTAGATTTCAGACCAACTTGCCCGATAGAGCCAGTGAGAAAAAAAGTTAGCGTTGGACCCTGCCTAATCACCTCCAGTGTTGAAAATTATGATATTAGGCCAGTGAGTTCACTAAGTATACTTTTCTTTTCTTGGTAGAAGGTGGACGATAGACACCCAAAATAGTTAATATTGAGTTATTTCCTAGGTTAAGATTTAATACTAGAACCACCAAGCCTTTCAGACAAAAATGAACAGTCAGAGCTGAACACCATTTGTCGTCATTAGCATACGAATCCATACGGCCCTATTAGCATGCACATTCTCCTCCTCCGCTTCACCATCCAGCCAGAGCATCAGTTCATCTACTGGGTCGTAATCAAACTATATAGAATAGTCTAAAAAATAATGAATTACAGAATTTGTTTGTTTTAAATTGTTGATGAATTTGAAAAAATACAAGAATGTGTTTGTATTGAAGGTTTTATATGAATAAAATGACTAAAAAATAATACATAGAACTATTATTTCTAACAACACAGGCTATAGTAGTTTCATTGGTTTATTAGGCCCTACAAATGTACAAAATTAAAATTACACAGACAATCTGTAGGCGACACGAATAAGCTATCGAATACCCAAAAGGAGTTATTAGAAAAAGGTCCAAAATGAATAGGCTATGTGAATGGTGCGTCTTTGCAGGTCTTCCTGGGGTTGTAATGGGGCTATTGAGTTGATTTCAACGCCAATGCATAGCTCTAGTGGTAAAGAATATTGTTGGTATTTTTTTCGTGAATAATTATTTAGCCTAATAGATTTGTAGAATATTAATCTTCAGTAAAACAAGTAGAGAAAATTCAAAGAGAGATGATAGGATGTGTGCAATTTAGTTTTTCTTTCTCTCCTAATATAACAAGAAACCAGGCAAGCCTAGTTCAGCCGGCCCGCAATAAATAGAGCTCTACCAGGTGAGAGGCTGTGTCTTTAACCACTACATCACAGAGCAATACATTTGCCATGGGTCGGTATAGCCTCTTGACATTATACAATTTTGTCATGCAGTAACATCACACAGTTTGAATATTTAGCTAAACACCTCTAAGCATTGTGTTAAACTGAGTAACGTTTCTTTTTAAGTCTACCTCCACCACAAATAGCATCTATGAAATGTAGGACTTTTGCCACTGGCCGTTTTAACAGCTTATTAGCCATTTGTGATTTACATTGATACAGTATCCTATCTATATAGGTGACGATAACTGACTTTTTCGTCAAAGTGAAAAGACGAGAGAATCGTGTAGGCAGTGTGTCAAGTGTTTGTCTACCCTGAACAAACCCTAATATCCACCAGAAATGTTATATTTTAGGCTTCCTATAACGTATGGCGGTTTTCCACTGCATGGTACTGGCTCGACTCTGCTCGCCTCGCCTCTACTCGCTTTGGGAGCTTTTCCACTGCATGGTACCAGCTCGACTCGCCTCTGCACGCCTCGCCTTTTTTGCTTTTCTACTGGCCAGAAGTTAGGATAGTACCTCGTACCAGATACTTTTTTTAGTACCTGTTCCGTCAAGGTTCCAAGTGAGCTGAGGCGATACCAAAAGGTGACGTGAAAACACGGAAGACTTCTGATTGGACAAGACTGACTCAAAGCGTGCAGCAAAGCAAAACAAGCTGTTCTGCTGTTAGCAGTCCAGTCACAGAAAGTGGTTTTATGAGACGAGAACAGCACGTCTTTGCGGGTCTGTCCCAGGAGTCCTTATATTGAAATGGGTTAATTTCAGTGCCAGTGCGTAGGACCAGACTTGTAATTTAAGCGATTGTGTTTTCCCGAAACTCCTCTCGGTTTGGATATATGCACTGGCGTTGAGATCAACTCGTTATCCCCGTGAGAGACCCACAAATACACGCTGTTTTGTAGACAACAAAAGGACCTCGTCTTTTTCCTCCTCTGGGTTTTTCTATAGGCTAACTGGCATACATTGCACGAGAGAATCGTGTAGCCAGTGAAGTGTTTGTCTATCCTCAACAAATCCTAATATCCACCAGAACTGTTTTATTTTAGGCTTCCTATTACATAGCTACTAAAGGTTGTAACCAGCAAAGTTTTTGTCTGTCCTGAACAAATCCTCAGGCATAATGTGGGCTATTGGCGAATAAGTCGGAAAACAGGGTAAAAAAAACAGGTAAATCCTCTCTAAATAGTTTTTCATTTGTGAGTTTAGAATTCTGACAATGGAACAATGTAATAAATGTCAATTTACAATAAAAATAATAATTTATACAAAATTTAAATGATAAGAGATTCAAAAGACCTTCAGATAGTCAGGAAATCTTTGAATGACTGTCTTCTATAAAATACTAACCAATGTCTAACCCTTCTACAACCCTGTTTCCAAAAAAGTTGGGACGCTGCATAAAATGCTAATAAAAACAGAATGCAATGATGTGCAAATCATTTATCCCTGTATTTAATTGAAAATTGTACAAAGACAACATCAAATGTTGAAACTGAGAAATATTACTGTTTTTGGAAAAATACACACCCATTTTGAATTTGATGCCAGCAATACATTTCAAAAAGGTTGGGACGGGTATGTATACCCCTGTGTTGCATCACCTCTTTTAAGCGTTTGGGAAGTGAGGAGAACAGTAGCTGTAGTTTTGAAAGTGAAATGTTTTCCCCTTCTTGCTTGATATAGGATTTCAGCTGCTCAACAGTTCGGGGTCTCCTTTGTCATCCTTTTTCGTTTCATAATTCGCCAAATGTTTTCAATGTGTGACAGGTATGGACTGCAGGCAGGCCAGTTTAGCACCCAGACTCTTTTACTACGGAGCCATGCTGTTGTAATACGTGAAGAATGTGTTTTGGCATTGTCTTGCTGAAATAAGCAAGGGCTTCCCTGAAAAAGACATTGTCTGGATGGCAACATATGTTGCTCCAAAAACCTGTATATATTATTCAGCATTGATGAAATCTTCACAGATGTGCAAGTCACCTGTGGTAGAAATTCACAGATTAGAACACTTGCTAAGGCAGGTAAGACAGAGATCAAAATGCTCTTAAACACAATTACAGTTTATTATATAATATTTGCAATTAGAGACAGAAAGACACTAACACAAGATCAGTGAGAGTCTGTCTGAAGAACAGTTCAGAAAACCTCCTTTTGGTTTAGGTAAGAAGGTGTGACAACATATCACAAAATTACTGACATTTCAGCAATACATGTTAATCTATTCTAAACCAGTTTGGTTTATTCCTCTTATCAGTTTCGCTCTCCACCCAAGGTTTCACCCAAATGCAGGTTGCCTACCTGCATTTTACAAATACCTCTTGATTTCAATTGTCCACCCATGTCTTGTCCCCCTCTTACTTATGACACCATTAACATATCTTGCATTTTTCCTCCTTGGCAAAATACTGGTTCGGTACCTTTCTAATTAGCCCAATAATAAATCAGTAATTCTCTACTCCTCTACACATCTGTAGAAGTCAATAATACTTTAATTCAACAAATTTCTATAACACACCCATGCCATGTGCACTAATACACCCCAATACCAACACAGATGCTGGCTTTTGAACTGTGCGCTAATTACAAAGTGGATGGTCCCTCTCCTCTTTTGCCCAGAGGACACAGCATCCATGATTCCCAAAAATAATTTCAAATGTTGATCTGTCAGACCACAAGACAGTTTTCCACTTCACCTCAGTCCATCTTAAATGAGCTTAGGCCCAGAGAAGTTTCTGGATCTTATTTATATATGGTTTCTTGGCATGGTAAAGTTTTAACTTGCATTTGTGAATGCAGCGATGTACTGTGTTTACAGACAATGGTTTTTGGAAGTGTTCCTGAGCCCATGCAGTGATGTACACTACAGAATCGTGTCTGTTTTTAATGCATGCCGCCTGACGGCCTGAAGCTCACAGCCATCCAATATTTGTTTTCGGCCTTGTCCCTTGCATATGGAGATTTCTCCGGATTCTCTGAATATTTTAATGATATTATATTTCGTAGATTATGTGATCCCCCAACTCTTTACAATTCCACGTTGAGAAACGTTATTCTTCTATTCTTGTACTATTTGCCAGTGCAGTCTTTCACAGAATGGTGAACCCCTCCCCATCTCAACTTCTGAAAGACTCTTTTTATACCCCATGATGTTACTGACCTGTTGCCAATTAACCTAATTAGCTGTGAGATGTTCCACCAGGTTTTTTTTATCATTGCACAACGTTTTCAGTCTTTTGTTGCCCCTGTCCCAGCTTTTTGAAACGGGTTGCTCGCATCAAATTCAAAGTGGGCATACAGTTGTGCTCAAAAGTTTGCATACCCTTGGAGAATTGGTAATATATGTACCATTTATAAAGAAAACATTTGTGAGCAGGCAAAACACATTTATTTTATTTCTTATGGGATTCACATTCAACTGTAGGTCATAAGACAATGGCACAATCATAAAACAAAACATGGCAACAAAGAAAAAAATGAACTGACCCCTGTTCAAAAGTCTGCACAGTATTAGTTCTTAATACTGTGTATTGCCCTCTTTAGCATCAATGACTGTGTGCAGTCTTTTGTAATAGTTCTTGCAGGTGCTATAGCTGCACATTGGCAAAATGCCTTCAGGTCATGCAAAGGTTTTGGTCGTCTTGCATGAACCGCACGTTTGAGATCTCCCCAGAGTGACTCGATGATATTAAGGTCAGGAGACTGCGATGGCCACTCCAGAATGTTCACCTTTCTCTGCTGTAACCACTGGAGGGACAACTTGGCCATGTCCTTAGGGTCACTGTCGTGCTGGAAAGTCCAAGAGTAGCTTCTGTGCAGAAGAATGCAAATTGTCTGCCAGTATTTTCTGATAACATGCTGCATTCATCTTGCCATCAATTTTCACAAGATTCCCCGTGCCTTTAGAGCTCACACTCCCCCAAAACATCAGTGAGCCACCACCATGCTTCACAGTGGGGATGGTATTCTGTTCACTGTAGGCCTTGTTGACCTGTCTCCAAACATAACGCTTATTATTGTGACCATAACGCTCTATTTTGGTCTTGTCACTCCAAATTACAGTGTGCCAGATGCTGTGAGGTGTGTCAAGGTGTTGTCGGGCATATTGTAACCAGGCTTTTTTGGGGCATTGGCGCAGTAAAGGCTTCTTTCTGGCAACTTGACCATGCAGCTCATTTTTGTTCAAGTATCGTCATATTGTGCTCCTTGAAACAACCACACCGTCTTTTTCCAGAGCAGCCTGTATTTCTCCTGAGGTTACCTGTGGGTTTTTCTTTGTATCCTGAACAAATCTTCTGGCAGTTTTGGCTGAAATTTTTCTTGGTCTACCTGACCTTGGCTTGGTATCAAGAGATCCCTGCACTTTCCACTTCTTAATAAGTGATTGAACAGTACTGGTTGGCATTTGCAAGGCTTTGGATATCTTTTTATATCCTTTTCCATCTTTATAAAGTTCCATTACCTTGTTACGTAGGTCTTTTGACAGTTCTTTTCTGCTCCCCATGGCTCAGTATCTACCCTGCTCAGTGCATCCACATGAGAGCTAACAAACTCATTGACTATTTATATACAGACACTAACTGCAATTTAAAAATCCACAGGTGTGGGAAATTCACCTTTAATTGCCATTTTCACCTGTGTGTGTCACCTTGTGTGTCTGTTATCATTATGATTAAAAAAGGAGACAACTAACAACTATGTGATAATAAATAGCTTCATATGATCACAATCCTTAATAAAGGACAGTTTTTTGCATGATCAGTCATATTTTCAAAATCAATGTCAAAATTTCACAATTTCTGCCAGGGTATGCAAACTTATGAGCACGACTGTATATTTTTCAAGGAACAATAACATTTCTCAGTTTCAGCATTTGATATGTTGTCTTTGTCCTATTTTCCATTGAATATTGGGTTTAAATGATTTGCTCATCATTGCATTCTGTTTTTCTTCACATTTTACACAGCGTCTCAAGTTTTTGGGAAAATGGGTTGTAGACCCATTTTTGGGAAAATGGGTCAGTGACTCCCAGCCAAACAAATCATTTAACAGAACACTATATGATAGACTGCATTCAGAGATTGAGTTTGGAAGCAGAGGCATGCATATTTACTACATCACCATAATAAAGCATCAGCAAGTTGCTGCCACAATATCTTTTCTATTCTGGCATGAGAAAAAAAACATTTTGACTTTTAGCTTTTTCACCAAGTCACTAATGTGTGTTTTAAAAGATTGACTTTCATCCCAAGGTTTAATTTCAAGTCCCAAGGTATTCGTAAGAATCAGTACGTTCCAGAAATGAACCATTTGGCGTAGTCATTTTAGGGTCATCCAAAGCTAGGTCGTGTGCCCTACAAAATAACATATACTCAGTTGTATACAATTTGTTCAGGAGAGGGAGCCATAATGTACAGTACTGTATCGTCAGCATCAAAATGAAATGTATAATTTCTTACACTTACAGATCTCATTACTATAAATAGTGTGAAAAATATAGCACCCAAAATTGAACCTTGTGGCACTCCTTTGTGGACTAGAAGAAATGTAGGTTTAATCAGATACAATAGCCTGTGTTCTCTCAGTAAGCTAATATTGAAACGAGAGGCAAGTACCCTTGCACAGGCCCAATGAAGACAGCTTTTTTTACAAGATGGATCAATCTACTATATCAAACACTGACAGGTCAACAAACAGATCAACACCGCTTAATTTCTCATCTAAAGCTTTAAAAATAGTACTGTGCCCAGGTCAAACACCAGATAGAAATATGTTCAAAAGGCAATTTTCTGATTAAAAGGATTTATCAATGCCTCCAGGATTTTAGCAAGGCATGACAATTTAGGTATAGGGGAATAGATATCAAGAACATAACTGTCAGGTCCTGGCTGGGGGACACTAGGTATTTCAATGCGCCACAGTCAGAGCCTACCCACAGAGGTGCTGTTTTTGATTGTCTCCAATTAGAGGCAGCTGCCCTGCGTTGCCTCTGATTTGGGACCATATTTAAGTTGCCATTTCAGTCATTTAGTTTGTGGATCATTGTTTGTACCAGTTGTGTTTGTACTCAGTTGGTAGTACACGTGGTCTGCCTCTCTTTTTGTTGGTTTTTGTTCAGCTTTGCAAGGAAGAACATTAAAAGGATGTTTATTTTCAGCTCTGTGCCTGTGTCCTGCCTCCTTGACTGTGAAAATACTGTCCGCATCCTTACGCAGTCGGAGCACAAGAGCGGTTTTCCAAAAATTTTATGTAAGTGGATTTGCACTACCTGAAAGAATGCAGCGTGTGAAATGGTGGCAGATATTGTTGACATAACCTGGTCGGTTCTATAACATTTGGTTAAGCTACACCCACCTCCTTCCATGACTTTTCATAAATAGGCGTATATTACATTATTCCGTTGTCAGAAGTCTAAACTCAAACTGAAAACTATTTAGAGACTATTTACCTGTTTTTTCTACCCCGTTTTCCGACTTAATCCCCCAAAAGCACACGCCACTTTGCATTGGTACCCAGGCGGCCGCTAATGGTACCTAGGTGCTAATCACCACTTTACTGAAGATTCAGCTTCTTATGTAGGTCTAATTCATCAAAAGTATTACACTAAATAATTATTCGTGAAATGAAATACAAAACGATTTTCTTCGCTATTTCACAAATTGTTATTGAAACATAATGAAAATGATAAGTTTTGCTGATTATATTACTGAAGATTCAGCTTCTTATGTAGGCCAAATTCATCAAACCTCTGAAGCTCTGTGCTGACTGTGGGCCAGAAGGATAACAACTGAACATACGAGATTTATTCATATGTAAATGCGTGGGTTATAATAGCCCGCATCCATACAATCAACAAATGACTTTTCTATATTTTCATGTAGGCAACTGTAAATCATTTTTGAAATTATTTACATGAATATCAATGACATCAGTGGACGAATGGGCAATATCTCTGGTTAAAAGATCAAAAACCTTAGTTGAATGGGAGCAATAAACCCAGACATACCAATGCATGTGATTGAAGTGTAATAATGAAGAATGATGATGAGGGTAGAAATTGTATATTATCTGAACTCGGTGAGCAAGTCAGACACAACTCAGACACAATATACAGCGTTTAGTTCACAAAGGCAATCCGAACTCAGACTTCATTGCACTGTTGTACATCTGCAGCGCATATGGTGGGAAGAGCATGGATGTAGAGTCATTTTAGTCTAATTGATATGGAGCGGACTTTCCGAGACCATGCCAAACAACCGCTTCAGACAGATTATGCGACACCAGCATTTTGTCGACAAGGAGACAAGAAGACTACGCTTGGACACAGACCAGTTTTTCTGCAATCTCAGATCACTGGAAAAGTTTTGTGAGGAATTGTATTGCTTGTTACAAGCCAGAAGAGAACATAACTGTTGATGAGCAACTGTTCCCAACAAAAGCACCGTTTTACCCATTAAATGGCCAACAGTCCCCACAAATTTGAGATCAAATATTGGTTAGCTGCTGATGTTGACACGAAGTACATGCTTAATGGTGGGGGAAGGAAAAAACCAGGCCAGCGGGTGAGCAAATCAATTTTATTTCTATGAATAGGCTGTAGCCTATGAGATATTCATCCTTTGACATTTATCGTGTTTATAAAGCAACCGTGCTTTAGGCCTATTTTCGGCTATTCACGCATATATCCTTTGATCTTTGCAAACTGGTCAATAATGTCTCTTACCTTATACAAACTAAATTCCAATGGATTTACACCGATCAGCCATAACATTATGACCACCTGCCTAATATTGTGTAGGTCCGCCTTTTGCCGCTAAAACAGCCCTGACTCTTCGAGGCATGGACTCCACTAGACCTCTGAAGGTATGCTGTGGTATCTGGCACCAAGACGTTACCAGCAGGTCCTTTAAGTCCTGTAAGTTGCAAGGTGGTGTCTCCATGGATCGGACCTGTTTGTCCAGCACATCCCACAGATGCTCGATTGGATTGAAATTAGGGCTGTCACAATATCAGATTTTAACTACACGATTAACGTGGCCATAAGAATTCACGGTAACAATATTATCGCGGTATCTATAGAAGATTTGAAGGAAAAAAATGCTGTCAGTCAAATTCATCTTAAACTTTGTTTAATGTGTCTTTTCTCTTTTTTGGCAAATTAATTACACTCAAAATAAGAATGTATGGAGGTGGAGAGAGTCTGTAACCATAACTACAAATAAAAAAATAAAAGCATACAATAAGAACAATTACAATTAATGGATAATGAAAAAGGCAACCAGATGAACTGAAACAAAAGATCCACAAGGCCTAACACCAATAGGAGTTTTTGGAAAAATACAAAACTGTTTCGCCTAGTGAATAGGCTACGAGAAGGCGTTAATTCAAACACTGTTCTATAGGTCCAGACTCGTAGTTTAAGCAAATGCATCGTATGGCCATGAATAAGCTATGGAAAAACACAACGTCCTTTTAACTGTGAATAGGCGAAAACGGCGCGTCTTTGCGGATCTCTCCCAGGGGTTCTACTGGGGCTAACGAGTTGATTTCAATGCCAGTGCATAGGACCATAGGACAAGTCTCCTTGTTTAAGCACATGCATCATTTCTCTACAGGTGACATGAATAAGGTATCGAAAAACCAAGAGGAGTTTTTGGAAAAATACAACTTCAGTTTCGCTTAGTTAATACGATATTATCATATTTGTATTATTAACATAATATCAATATTTCATTTTTTGAATATCACGGTTATCGTCAATACCAGTATATCGCAACAGCCCTAATTGAGATCTGGGGAATGTGGAGGTCAAGTCAACCTTGTTGTTATGTTCCTCAAACCATTCCTGAACCATTTTTGCTTTGTGGCAGGATGCATTATCCTGCTGAAAGAGGCCAATGCCAGCAGGGAATACCATTGCCATGAGAGGGTGCACATGGTCTGCAACAATGCTCAGGTAGGTGGTACATGTCAAAGAAACATCCATATGAATAGCAGGACCCAAGGTTTTCCAGCAGAACATTGCCCAAAGCATCACACTGCCTTCGCTGGCTTGCCATCTAATGGCAAGCCTGTGCTGGCTTGCCTAATAAACGAATGATGCCAAATGACGTTCTACTCCGGCGGATACGGGGGGTCTGAAAGGCTTGGCGGTTCTAGTGTTAACGCTATTGCTTTGTTGTCATTGATCTCACTGTTAACAGGAAAAAATTCTGTCTACAAAAATGTGTAACATTTGACAGGGCGAGGTTTCGCACACACTACATACAGCTCTAGAGGTATATCAGCCCGCTAGATAAAGCTCTACTCCCCCTCCAAACTGGACAGTAGTGTCGGTGGAGAGAGTGTGATGCTCTGGGAAATGTTCTGCTCGGAAACCCTGGGTCCAGGCATTCATGTGGACGTCAATTTGCCACGTGCCGCCTACTTAAACATTGTTGACCAGGGACACCCCATCATGGGCAATGGTATTCCCTGAGGACAGTGGCCTCTTTCAACAGGAGAATGCACCCGGCAAGGTGTTGCCCTGGCCTCCAAATTCCCCAGATCTCAATCTGACTGATCATCTTTGGGATGTGCTGGACCAACAAGCGATCCACGGCGGAGCCGCCTCGCAACTTATAGGACCTGAAAGATCTTTTGATAATGTCTTGGTGCCAGATACCACCCAACATCTTCAAGGGTCTTATAGAGTCCATGCCTCGGCAAGTTGGCGTCGTTTTGGTGGCACGCAGAGGACCAACAGCATGTTAGTCAGACGGTCCAATGTTTTGGCACATCAGGTTATAAGCAGATATCAATACTGCTTGTCAACTTTATAACAAATAAACTACTTATTAAAGCTGCAAGCAGCATTTAGCGGGATTCAGCATTGAAGCTACTACTAACCTGATTACACATTGTTTTCAACTTATATCCATAGTTGCAAACAATATGACATCTGTGGTTTTTCCTTTCCTATAGTGATCGCATGTGGCCAACTTGAAACATCATTCATATATAAAGTAAACCCTGATCATGTGTACCAAATGTAATCTCACTGAGTGACAAAGAACAACAGATATTGTGTTATGGCTATTATGCGGCCACTGTTTGGCCAAACTGAATTTACTTGCATGTTACATTGCAGTAGTATTCAGGACATTTACCACAATTGGTATTATATTATAATTCAGATAAATATGGATATTTCAAAAGTCTGACATTATCAGGGGAGTAAAACACCTTAGGCACCAAACAATGGTTGGTTGAATTTTTCAGAACATAATAAATGTAGCCTAATTGCATGGTAAATATAACTGAATGGAAGTTTATCAAAGTCCTCCCCAGTGCAAAGCCAATTAATTCACATTTTGCTTGTTGTAAGATAATGATGGGCCAGAAGAAATAATCATTCTTATTTTCAAAGGTGTGTTTACATAAGTATGTTTATTAACATCAATGATTGAGCAAACCATTCATCTTAGAATTATTAAATTTTAATGATCAACAGACTATTTCAGGTGACAACAATAAAACCAATACCCTTCCATATTTAAATATTTTTTGGAAAATGCCCTCCCTATTCCTACTGTAACAAGAAACCAGGCAAGCCTATTTCAGCCGGCCCGCAATAGAAAGTGTTGCCATCTCGAGATTCGAACCCGGGTCACCCACATGAAAGGCTGTGTCATTAACAACTACACCATGGAGCTGTACATTTGCCTGGTGTCAGTATAGCCTCTTGTGTCTATCCTGAACAAATCCTCTTATGCCATTGGCCATTTTAACAGTTAATTGGCCATTCGTGAATGACACTGATACAGTTAAACTGACTAACGTTTCTTGCTAAGTTTACCTCCACCACAAATAGCGTCTATGTATGGCGTTTGCCACTGGCCATTTTAACAGCGTATTAGCCAGTAATAAGCTTTACCGGTATCTACTAACTTACTGGAATAGTCATAAGAATTTAGCAATTGCTAGCGAGTCTGCCAAAGTTATTTCATTTTATGGCATAAGAACGTATTTTTTTCTTTCATGGCGTAACAACATTCTTTTTTCTTTCATTCGTGAATGACATTGATACAATAACTATCAATAAAGGTGACTATAACTAACTTTTTCATCAAGTGAATAGACGAGAGAATCGTGGAATCCACCAGAAATAATTAATAAATGTCGTTGCTCTCAAAAGATTCGAACTCAGGTCTTCCAAATGAGAGGCACTGTCGTTAACCATTATGCCACGGCTTTACACGTTTCAGCAGTCGCTAGACACCATTGAGGATTGTGTTAAACTTCCTAACCTTTCTTATTACATTTACCTCCACCACAACGTCTATGAACGGTATGGCTTTTGCCACTGGCCGTTTTAACAGCTTATTAGCCAGTAATAGACTTACTAGTATCTACTAACTTCCTAGAAATAATCATAAGAATTGAGCGATTGCTAGCGAGACTAAAGATGAACTTTTCCATGCCAGAAACAGTTGCAATATAACCGTATACAGTTTAAGTTAAGGCTTACGTAACTACTGTATGTTGTAGCCAGCAAATGTGTTTGTCTATCCTGACTCAAAACGCATGCACGGATGCTGTGATGGTAATTCCATCAATCAGAACTTTTAAAGTATGTACAGAGTAAGTACAGAGGCAAAATTCTCTTGGCACAATTAACAGTTTATTTGCAAATAGAGAGACACGTCAATTGCTTACAGAATAATCATCTGAGGAGTCTCTAAATTAATACCTGACAATCATCAGTACTTATAGGGGAAAAAGGGGTGTGGTAAGATGCTGACCAGCTATCTTATGTCACACAGGTTTTACCCAAAGGGTGGGCTGTCCTCCCACCTTATCCTTCCTGCCATAATGTTTACTGTTGTGTTTACCTAAAGAGGCCAATTGTCCCTACTTCCCCCATAAGGGTAACCTTTTGAACTCTGAAAAGGACATCCAGTATCTGGAAAAACAACAGATAGGCAGATATACGAGTAACCCTATAATCTGCTGATACCAGTCAATGATGCCCCCTAGGCAAATACCAGATCCCCCTCTCCTACATTCCTAAGGAACAAAGGACAGATACCCTTCTTGGTTTAAGCAGAGGAACAGATGGCCAGCAGACATGTGTGTCACAATCAAAGAAAATAGTTACATACCAGGTAATAGAAAAGACATTTCTCAAATGTACCTTAATTCAAAAATTTCCACAACAATGCGTACTTCGAAAATCCACCAGAAACAGTCGCAATATAGAGGCAAACTGTTTTATTTCAGGCTTACGATAATGCAGATACTGATGGTTTTAGCCAGCGAAGTTTTCGTCTATACGGAATAATTCATAATGCATACTTAGCTTCGCCTGCGAGGAGATACAAAGTTTATGAAGAGATACGTAGTTCACAGTGCCGCTTCTCTAACCACTATGCTATTTAACAAGGTGTCAGTTAGTCAGTCAGTCAGTCACTCACTCAGTAAGAGACATTCGCTCTTCTTGGCCGGCAAAAATATGTTGACTTTGGTAGGGCATGGGCATATAGCCTACCCATGTGTTGTTGTCAAATTTCAACTCAGATTTCGTTTTAATTTAACTGCCATGGCATGGCTACAATTGAATGGTGCAATTGATAAGTTTCGCCCTCTCCCAGTTAGAAGTGGAATTGTAGAAACAAATGAAAACATAGAAGTTACTTAGCTACTCAGCATAGATAATCTAC
Organism: Esox masquinongy; assembly: GCA_016801175.1. Taxonomy (NCBI): domain Eukaryota; kingdom Metazoa; phylum Chordata; class Actinopteri; order Esociformes; family Esocidae; genus Esox; species Esox masquinongy. The sequence goes on from JACXGI010003964.1 coordinate 45,133, forward strand.
TGAGGTTTTAACACATAACATCCTCTCTACAAAAGGCAAAGTATTAATATCTTAACCATTTGTTATAATGTTCATGTCACCAATATGATTTAAGGTGCAGAAACGCTAGCTTAGACTGAGGCTCTTCTGCAAATTTTTCTTGACGAAATATACCATACATCAGTTAGCTAATGTTACTAGCTACCTAACATCGTTAGCATTTATCGCTATTTTTTACAGACTCTGTTAGCTTTTCTTTTTAATGAAATAATCAAGGCAATGTTGCATTCCACTAAATATTTGCCTATATTAGCAAGTTACTGTACAAATGAAAACAGTGGATTAACATAGCTAACAGTTTAGCTACCAAGGCTGGAAAACTTGACACCATTTCTAAAAGGCAAATTAATAATAGCTAAACTGTTTGTTATAATGTTCATGTCATCAGAATAATTTTAGATGGAGTAACATTAGCTTAGACTGAAGCTAGTAAACCATATTTGAGTTAGCTAAAGTTACTAGCCTTCTAAAGGTGTTAGCATTTATTGCTAATGGTAGCGTCGTTATCTATATTTTAGTGACTCTACTAGCTATTCTTTTTGATTAAATAATCATGGCAATGTAGTATTCCACTAAATATTTGTGGTGCACTAAAACTGAGTGGTGAAAGAGGTCTGCTGTTTTGGAGTCACTTTTAAAATAAGATGTTTAAATGCTACCACATATGTTATGAAGCACATACATTTTAGTGCTGTAGTCTGTGTACATTTCTCACTCATCATTATTCCTAAAGCATTCTCAATTTTTCAGGATTATATTGGTAGTAAAATTGTGCTCATTCACTTACTATATGGCAAAACTCAAACCACAAAACTCTGATGGAGTCATTGCATGTTAGGAATATTGGACCCCATACAAACTTTTGACTAAAATGCTTACAAAGAATGATATTCCTAATGGTGAAAGCAACATGTATGAAAAAAAACATTTGTTATTCTCCCCTATGAAATATTAGATCTCAAATTCCAAATCCTGAGGTAGTTAAATTGCATCTTCACTTTCCAAAATATGGTATTTTATTTATTGTCAGTATGTCTAATAACCTCGATTTGTACCTCACAGACACACAGATGTATTCTCTCTCTTTCTCACACACACATTCAAGCACTTATACAAAGATACACACACACATTTCTTCCAGACTGGTAGCATTTTTTTCCAACTTTGGACTACAGCACTGATTGGTCACTGGTCGGTCTAACCATGCTGTTATTCAGTTATATTTAGCTCCAACAATCTTCATAACTTTGTCCTAAATAAAAAATCTGGCTTACACAGAAAGTTATTGAAGTGTCAACCAGTATATACAACTTCAAAACATGGGTGAGCTGACGAACAGTCAAAATAATTTACGTAACACGACGCTGCCGTGTTTGTTTATCTGAATCAAACAATCAATCAATCAAATTTATTTATAAAGCCCTTTTTACATCAGCAGTTGTCACAAAGTGCTTTTACAAAACACCCGGCCTTAAACCCCAAGGAGCAAACAAGAATAGTGTTGAATTTCAGTGGCTAGGAAAAACTCCCTAAGAAGGCCGAAATTTAGGAAGAAACCTAGAGAGGACCCAGGCTCAGAGGGGTGACCAGTCCTCTTCTGGCTGTGCCGGGTGAACATATTAAGAGTACAAATTACAACACAACCAGGAGGACTTTGGACAGGGACAGCAACGGGTCTTTCAAACCTGGTACTCCGGAGGTGTGGGCCAAGACCTCATGTCCTCCTAAGTTTAAAACAAGGCAGGAGACTGGGAAAATTTTGAAAATTCATTCCTTAGTATTTCTACAAGGATTTATAGTGGCGAAGGAGAACTGACCATACTCCCCCGGCACAATAATATAACAGCATAAGACCTTGGGGCTGAGACAGGGGCGTCCAGTGACACTGTGGCCCTATCCGAGGGAGGCACCGGACAGGGCCCAGCAGGCAGGAAATCAATCCACCCGCATTGCCAAGCATCAACCGAATGGCATTGGAGGGAGGGCATCCCAGTGGCGATGAGAGCCTGGGACCAAATATCAAACAAAAAATATCAAACAAAAGACCAAACAAAGATACAGGTGATAAGATGGGTGACTAAGAAACAGGAATGTCATTAAGATTTCTACTTCTACTGGTCAGATTTGTGAATCATCTTGTTTTAACATCTTCGGTCGCAGAGATATTTGGTCCCAGAATCCAGTGCAATGTAAACAAACATGGCTGTGCATACAGACAGTAATTAGCAAAACAAGCTCAACATGACCTTCATGAAGGTGTTTTTCACTGATCATATTTGTCCATAAGTAAATATGCAAGGATCAGAATTCATTATTTGTCATAATCTTTAGTCAAACTGTGAATAGTAACGCAAATAAAGACATTATTAACACAAACCATTGTCTGATAGTTAGCATATGTTTTATTGATAAAACAAGTGGAGTGATACTCAGGAAAAGAACATATTTTTGAAGGTTGCTCAATAATTATTCAGTATACTGTTTAACAGTACTACTGCCGTTAGTAGTTTACAGATATAATTTTAACCAGTCTCTCAGAATACTGCTCCAAATCTAGTAAGCAACATGGTGTTCATGGGCTGCTGTGGTGGCAATTTATTGTTGTGTCATAATATACAATTCTGGAATAGTCAGTGCATACTGACAGTGTGCATTAAGAACTCATGCTGAGGGGCGTTTAGTGATATTTTAAAACATACTTGTGAAAAGGTTTAAATCGGTCATTTGAAGCTTATTTCAAAAATCCATAATTGACAAAAAACCATTACGCCTGACTTATATCTCCCAATGGCAAATATGTTCCTTGGGAAGAGATGGACTTATCTACCTCTTTTCAAGATTTTACCTCAAACAGTGTGAACATGATGAGCTTGCAAATGTGTGGTTGATAAAAAAATATTTTCAGTCATTATTGTTGCATCATCTTCATGAAAATATGCACCACGTAGAATTATAATACCATTATCCTTGTAGATGTTTCAAGGTTTATTTGTCAAATGCACCGAACAACACAGCGTCATCCTGCCCAATGAAATTCTTATGACATGGCACCCAAAAACTGTGTAGTGAGAGTTAAGGAGAAGATTATATAACCAAAATGTAGCCAGACAAAAATAATAATAATAATAATAATAATAAAGCAAAAATATACGTAACACTGTACACTAGCTGCAGTTTAAAGAAAAGGGTACTGTAAACTAACGGAAATCTGGGTATTATTATTGCACATTTAGATATGGCAAGTATGGCAGTAATATACATAACAGTGTAAACTAGCAGCAATTGGTAGAGTTATTGAATATTATAGATACATATGAGTGTAATAAGCTTATGAATGGTGGCATAGCACACTACAACTACGTAGTGAAAATTTAATTACAAAATTTTATACTGAGCAAAAATATAGCAAGAAGATAAAGCAATATTATACATAACACTGTACATAGCAGCAGTTTAGAAAGAGTACTGTAAACTAGCAGCAATATTGGTAGTAGTATTGAGTATTATAGGTATGGCAATAATATAAATGGAAATGTAAACTGGCATCAGTTTTTGAAAGAGTAGTATTTGGATGGGAGTATGAACAGTATGATAGATGTATTGAGTATTATAGATACATTTGAGTGTAATATGTTTATGAATGGTACATGTAAGGGAATATTTGATGTGTCTATAAATGTGCAAAACCACGCACCTGCACATGTTCATCTGTCATCCATGTTTTTCAACATACTAGCCTGATTGATATAACTTCTGGTCTATGGACCATCGTCCATAGATGCCAAATATGAAGGAACGTAAAGATCGTTCATTAGGTGCCAGAGATGCTTTTCAAGTGTTTTTCACAAATTCAAAATGGCTTCAAAACCATTAATGTGGAGTTAATGAGTCCCAATTGCAAATAGGTTCCTTGTGAATAGGTGGACTTATCTACCTCTTTTCAAGGCTGTAACTCAAACCGGGTGAGTATGGTGAACTTGCAAATGTGAGAAACCTCAATAGCGGCACCGTGTGGTTGATAAAAAAAATCCTTGCAGTAATTTTTTCCGTATCGTCCTTGTCAACAAATGTACGAAGTAGAATTATTAATAATAGCAATTATTTTGTTATTTTACCTAGGTGATTCCAAAGAGCTCTGATATTAAAAGAAGCTCTCGCCTACTTGAAATTACATAAGCCACTTTTAATAATGAAAAGTATTGGTAGTGGTATCGGTATTGGTATCGATATTGGTGATTCTGGCCCTGTATTACTTGGTGTCGGATTGAACCCCAAATGTGTGGTATCGCACACCCCTAGTCTTATGTCAAACGCAGTGAGTGGCGTAAGCTTGCAAAGATGTCTTGCGCAACATTGCCCCCGTGTAGTCAATCGGAAAGTGCTTGCACACGGCATCTCCTGTCAAGGTACTAAACGTGTACCTTGTTGGATTATAATCTGATTAACTGTTTCTCAATAATATGCTTATTTGTACAAAACCACGCCCACATGAAGGTTTATTGGTCAATAGCAACCACATTTTTTGACATACAGGCTCAGCTTTGTTAGAATTTAGCAGTTACCTATAGTGGTTAAATAACAGAGAACCCGCACAAATCAAGGGAGAAAATACATTCAGTATTTATTGGAATAATGCAGCAGAGTTGTCCTTTTCAATGAACGTTCCAAAATTTTCTCACTGTAATGCTGGTTACAAGCTGATATATACATTGAAGGGCGTGTCTACCTAGCGAAGATCATGTTTCCAAGACAGTAACCCCCATGCCAGATGGTCAATGTAAACATTCCTGTGGTTGTCAGAGCACAAACTACAGAGAGATAATCTAAACTTGGATGTTTCTGTTGTTCTCATTATCTAGGCACATTCATTTCCAATGAAACGTACATTCATATTGTCTTAATACTGTGTGAATATTTAATTATTAATGCTCAGATTCCACAGCTTATACATCTTTTACAAACCTTAGTCTGTAGAAGCCAAATATCAAAGGACATGAAGATTGGTATTGGTATTGCTATAGGAGTATCGTTTTATGCTTTTTTCACAAAATCCAAAATGGTGGATTTGAATCCCATTGGCAAAAATGTTCCTTCTGAGGAGAAGGACATATAGAAGTTTCATGACTCTAGGTGTGGTTGTGGTGAGCTTGCAAATTTGGAGGGTTATTACAGCGCCACCATGAGTCCGATTTGCATACCATTGCACCATAAGTGTTTCTTGGGCCTGTATTAGCATGCAAAGATGGGCCTTTTTATCTCATGGGAATTTGCAAAAAGGACCGAAAAATAATAAATGTAGTTGCAGGCAACAATGGGTTGGGGTCCTCCGATATGGCAAGTACAGTGAAATAGGTCACCCGTTATAAGCTGCAAAGGTCAGACATGGTCAGACATATTGACACTGAGTATGGAGTAGGGCTTTCATGATATCAGATTTTCACTACACGATTACCATGGCCAAATTCATTCATGTTAACAATATTATTGCGATATCTGTAGAAAATTTGAAGAAAAATACTGATAATGCTATCAGTCAAATTCATCTTCAAACATGTTTGTGTGTTTTGTCTCTTTTCTAGCAAATTAATTACACTCAAAATACAAGCATATGGAGGTGGAAAGAGAGTCTGTAACCCTAAGTGTACAAATAAAAAAATGAACATGTACAAAAAGAACAATTACATTTAATGGATAGTGAAAAGGCAACCAGATTACTGTTGAACAAATTTGGGAAAAGTACAACGTCCTTTTCTCCAAGTGAACAAGCTACAAAAATAGTGCGTCTTTGCAGATCTATCTCAGGGGTTCTAGTGGGGCTAACACGTTGATTTCAACACGTGTATAGGCCCAGACGCGTAGTTTTAGCCGAGACGCGTAGTTTTAGCACATGCATCCTTTGCCTATAGGTGACATCAATAAGCTATCAATAAAAGGAGTTTTTGAATAATACCTCGTCATTTTCGCCTTGTGAATACAGCATTATCATATTTGTATTATTAACATGATATCAACATTTAATTTTTTAAATGTCACGGTTATCGTGAATACCGTTATATCATGACACCCCTAGTATGCAGTATAATATACAAAGTACAAGATATAGCAATAGAGAAAATAGTCTGATAGTGGACACCTCTCTCTATGTGTGTATGGACATAAAGACCACTGACTCAACAGTCCACTGTCTAATGTCATAGACACAGACATGGCCATGGAGGGTTAACATGATAGGAAAATAGCCTGGCAGGGGACATTCGTGTCTGTATGTGTATGGTCATACAAACTTCTGACTCAACAGTCCACTCTCTAACCCAGCGTGCACACTGTCCGCTCGCTCAACTTGCAAATCGCTTAATCTCTTGCGAGCTGTCGCTGAGTCGAACTTAGCTTGTCTTCCTAATCTATGCCAGGGACAACCAGTCAACCAGTATAGGGGAAACATCTGTCTCTGCAAATATTAATAAGTATTTAGTATTTGCGTGACTCCACTACTAAAAATGTATTACCACGATACCAAGTCAATGATTTGTTCATGTTAAAATAGCAATTTACTTTGTTTTACGTTATGCATGTATCACTCAGTTGATCTCTGAAACCTTCCATGCATCTATTTTTTAGAATTGTATCTCCGTATGAAGCCAGAAAAGCATCATATATAATGGGGAAACCGGACACCGCAAATATAAGTTTCTCTTTTGTCAATGTTTTTTAGTTAGCGAGTAGAAAAGAGAAGGGACTTCAAGATGCAGAGAACATCTGCCCTGCCATCGGTAGTCGCCGAACTCCGTCACTGCACGCTCGCTGGAAAATAGCATAAAGTTGAACATTTCTGAACTCTCAACTGTCGCTGGGAGATTTTGTCTCCAAGAGTAGCAACGTCCGCTGGCTCCGTGATTCGCTGGCTCTCGTTGGAAATGAGAGAGTGCTCCTTGTAGCTCTGGCGAGCGGACAGCGTGCACACACCGTAAGGCATAGGTGTCAAACTGGTTCCATGGAGGGCCAAGTGTCTGCAGGTTTTCACTCTCACCTTGAACTTGATTGATTAATTAGGTCACTAATTGGTTAGTTTCTACCCTCACCTGGTTGGGTAGGTGTGAATTGGGAACCACTTTATAAGAAAAACAAAAAACCTGCAGTCACTCTGCCCTCTGTGAAACCAGTTTGACACCCCTGCTCTAAAGCCATAGACAAAAACACTGGCAATGGAAAACGCAGTGGTAGGACACTGCAAGTATATGTTTTTTTTAATGTGTGTGTGACAAAGATATACAGAAAGCATAGAATTTGGTTACTTCATTGTGTCACCTACCTTCTATTGTTTAATGTACTTACATTAAACACCTTTTTACTGATGTCATTGTTCCGCCATCTTGCAACTTATCTTTTATTTCTTATCACCCTATAGGGAGGCACTTGTGAGACACCTATGTACCGACAGGCAGGTTAATCGGAGTAACGGTTAATTTTATGATCATTTTTATAGTGGTTATTAGTGTTTGCGTAAAGGGCTAAATTTGTGAAGTCATAATTCAGTTGATTTTTGACATATCATCTAGTAATTATCAGCTCTGTTCAGAAGTATGGCCTAGAGTCCTGACATTTTCTGGCGAGTATATCCGATGTACAGTTCAAGAGAAGTAATTTTAAAGGCATTCATTAGCATTAGCTTGTGTTGAAAATGGTCAGAATTCTGTCGGCTGCGGTTTTGCCGTCTTGAGATATTGACAACCTAATGCACACTGTGATGAATGGGGGGTGGTATCAGCATGCACAATTAAAATTAAGTGCATAGGTTATTGTTCCTTACTGGTAGGCACACACAAACATTGTACATACTTTTTTTTAATACTGATTGGCTATTTTGTCCGGCATTTGGCAATGTATCTCTTACCACCCTATAGGGTGGCATGTATGAGACATCTGTATTCCAAAGGGCGGAGTCAATCGGAGTTAAGTTAATTTTTATAGGTTTTGCCAAATTTCCACTACACAGAAAAATCCAAGATGGCAAACTATGGGTTCTTGAGGCTTTTTGGTTCATCATGAGAAATGAGGCATGTACACAAAGATGCAGCATTCTATGTCAAACGGGGTGGAAATGCCGTCATTTTGAAATTAGCAAATTTAATCGTGTACTGTAGCGCCCCTGGTGGAGTAATCGGGGTGGGTGTCCTCCTAACGGAGGACCCCTGATAATACTAACAATTACAATAATTTATTAAAGATGCAAGCAATGATACGGGGTTCTCCTAAGCAGGGTAAACATTGTAAAGAATGGTCAAGGTAAAGAACAAAAATGTATAGGTCATCATAGGTCATTGTGGTGTGGGGATACACACAGATGAAGTTAGTTACATTGAATTCCTTAGCTATCTTAGCTATATATATCACAGTATATATACATAGTCTTCCCACACAGGTATACAAAATGTATGGTCAGACATTTGCTTTTATAGAGTACCATCTGAACACGGTCAGTTTCTTTTAATGAAATGGTTAAGGTTGGTTATAGGTCTAGTATCAGTAAATCAATCAATCAATCAAATTTATTTATAAAGCCCTTTTTACATCAGCAGTTGTCACAAAGTGCTTTTACAAAACACCCGGCCTTAAACCCCAAAGAGTAGTGTTGAATTTCAGTGGCTAGGAAAAACTCCCTAAGAAGGCCGAAATTTAGGAAGAAACCTAGAGAGGACCCAGGCTCAGAGGGGTGACCAGTCCTCTTCTGGCTGTGCCGGGTGAACATATTAAGAGTACAAATTGTAATAATTAATAAATGCATGTGGGCTGAGTCCAGAGTCTAGTTAAACTTAGTCCAAGTCGGAAGCATGACCAGATGGACAAGGACAGGGACAACACGGGGAGGGGAAGGTGTCAGCACAGTGGCAGCTGAAATCGTCATGTATCGTCTTGATCTGCAACACAACCAGGAGGACTTTAAACCGGGACAGCAACGGGTCTTTCAAGCCTGGTACTCCTCAGGTGTGGGCCAGGACCTCATGTCCTCCTGAGTTTAAAACTGCAGGAAACAGGGAAAATTTAGAAAATGCATTCATTAGATCTACAAGGATTTGTATAATAATATAGCAGCTTAAGACCTTGGGGCTGAGACAGGGGGGTCCGGTGACACTGTGGCCCTATTCGGGGGAGGCCCCGGACAGGGCCCAACAGGCAGGAAATCAATCCACCCACATTGCCAAGCATCAACCAAAGGGACACCCACCAACCGCAACCACCCTGAATGAGGGCCGAGTATTGCCAGCAGAGTACAGGCCAATTGCACAAGTGCGCAACAGAGAGACAACAACAAGGCAGTGACTCCGCCCCCGAATGGCATTGGAGGAAGGGCATCCCAGTGGCGATGAGAGCCCACCTGGCAAGACAGCAAGGGTGAACAGTATCAAGCCTTTCTGGTCACCTTCATGCCCCTGGGCCAGACACTTAATCATAGACCATGCTGTAGAGATGAGTCTTTAGTAGACACTTGAAGGTTTGCACTGAGTTTGCATTTCTAACCTTAATTGGCAAATCAGTCCACAGTAGTGGAGCTCTATGAGAGAAGGCCCTGCCTCCGGCTGTTTGTTTAGAAATTCTAGGTACAATTAAAAGGCCTGCATCTTGCGATCTAAGGTTACGAGTAGGTATGTATGGCTGGATCATTTCAGCGAGGTAACTAGGAGCAAGTCCATGTATTGTTCACATTTTTTGTTCTAGTTAGGATTCTAGCAGCCATGTGCAGCACTAACTGAAGTTTATTTATTGATTTATCAGGGTAACCGGAAAGAAGAGCATTGCAGTAATCTAATCTAGAAATAAAAGCATGGATTAGTTTTTCTGCATCAGTTTTTGATAGAAAGTTTCTGATTTTTGCAATGTTTCGAAGATGAAAATAAGCAACTCTTGAGACATATTTTATATATTCATCAAAGGAGAGGTCAGGGTCAAGGGTAACGGCGAGGTTTCTTACAGCTTTTTGGGATGCAACCATGCAGCCGTCGAGGTTCACAGTGAGATCTGCACAGTGAGATTCTTGGGTCCTAAAACGAGCATTTCTGTTTTTCTTGAGTTTAAAAGCAAGAAGTTCTCTGTCATCCACTTCCTAATATCTGAAACATAGTGTAATAGATCATTAAAACTTGGTAATATCAGTCAAATATCAAAATCAGGTAATTCCACTATTGTTGGAGAGAATTTAACAGTTTTGTAAAGTTCCACCATCTTGCATAATTCCTCTGATCTTTGATCACCTCATGGAGAGACATGTTCCACTAACATGTATAGTGAATTGGAAGTCATTACAACGTACGGTTGAATTTAAATGAATTTCTTTTATATTATTGTGGTTAGCTTGAAATACGTTTTTTGAAAGGTCGTGGTCCGGTCATTTTTTTTACGTAACCACTAGTGATAATCACCATTAATAGGGAATAGTTCCTAGAGTCATTGGGTGAGTGAATCAGACTTATGGTTCATGAGCAGAGGATATTTATATCTTAAATTAGCTTTAGTGGTTAGCTTGTGTGAAAACGGTCAAATGTCAACTAGCCATCATATTGTCTTTTGACCTACAGACTTGGTCATTGACAGGTTGGGGTGTGGTGGTGTCCTCTTCATGTCCAATCAAGTCCAATCCATAGGTTGTTTGTTGTATAGAGAAACGCCAAGTTGAAATTGTTGTACATGCATATTTGTTCAGTTGTCGGCCATTTTCTCCGCCATCTTGCACTGAATCGCTTAGCCTTCATCACCCAAGACAGACGGTCTTTCCAAATATCTAGTCAATCCAACCTACAGTGGAATTTATGTTCATTTTTGAAGATTTTGTAAAATTTTTAACATGGAGAAAAATCCAAGATGGCGGATTTTATAGTCCGCCATCTTGGATTTTGCATATTTCACCAGTTCACCAGTGAACTGCTGAATCCAAATAATAATAATGAACCAGAACAAACACAATAGGGTTTCACCAGTGAACTGCTGAAACTCTAATTACATTATGTTTCTAAACAACACAATTAACAAATATGTAGTCATTATTTACCTCAGAATAAATTTACGAAATGATGATAGATTATACTTTTAAAACACCTTTTAATAATCGGAGCACCGTTTGTATGGAAATGGGATATTGAAGACTTCAACTACAAGCGAACATGATATGTGAAATATGCAAGATTTTGCAACAGTTATGTTCCGCTGGAAGAATTTAAATGTAGCAAAATCACCCATTCACTAACAGGAACTTCCTTCATATGTGCTACGTTCAAGACAATAAACACACCCATTTTGGTATACATTTTTTCATTTGTGTCAGAAGAATTCCATGTAGCAAATGGCATTTTTGGGTCATCATGCCCACACTTGTTATATTTAGAGCATCTGAGGGATCTTCACAAGGTGTTGCTACATTACATATATCATGGGTTTGAGTGTAGGGAATGTCTGAGTCATTTATACACACACATAAACGCACACTAACTCTCACTCTCTCTGTAGGTGGTGGATTTGTTAAACGATCTCTACACAACATTTGATGCCATCATCGCATTCCATGACGTCTATAAGGCATGGGCACCTTACTCCCCATCTCTAGCCACTATCCCCTAATATTCAAATTTCTCTATATTGTCTTTGACCTTACTCTTAATGTATGTTTGCATGTAGGTGGAGACAATAGGGGATGCATACATGTGTGCATCCGGTGTTCCTAACAGGAATGGGAACCGTCATGCTGCGGAGATGTCAAACATGTCTCTAGACATTCTCCACGCAATTGGAAACTTTCGCATCAAGCACATGCCTGATGTCAAGGTCAAGATTCGCATTGGACTGCACTCTGGTCAGCCTATGTTTGAAGTCATACTCCTGATCTATAACCCCTCTGCCTGTCTTCACCCTAAGCTTTCTCTTGGGATGCTGCTTTACAGTTAACCCTGTGGCTCTTCCATCCTATTCTGTGTATGTATAAGGTTTCCAGTGGGTTGGTGGTTAAGAGCCAGCAGATTTGAAACATTGTTCTGTATTTTACAGGTCCAGTGGTAGCTGGTGTTGTGGGTCTGACTATGCCAAGGTACTGTCTGTTTGGAGACACAGTCACCACAGCATCCCTTATGGAGTCATCAGGACTACGTAAGTTACAGACATACAAGTGCTGGTCATAAAATTAGAATATCATCAAAAAGTTGATTTATTTCAGTAATTCCAGTCAAAAAGTGAAACTTGTATAATATATACATTCATTCCACACAGACTGATATATTTCAAGTGTTTATTTCTTTTAATTTTGATGATTATAACTGACAACCAATGAAAACCGCAAATTCAGTATCTCAGAAAATTAGAATATTGTGAAAAGGTTCAATATTGAAGACACCTGGTGTCACACTCTAATCAGCTAATTAACCCAAAACACCTGCAAAGGCCTTTAAATGGTCTCTCAGTCGAGTTCTGTAGGCAACACAATCATGGGGAAGACTGCTGACTTGACAGCTGTCCAAAAGACGACCACTGACACCTTGCACAAGGAGGGCAAGACACAAAAGGTCATAGCTAAAGAG